>JADLOZ010000344.1:0-25000 GCA_017562165.1 Ectropis grisescens
GTATTTTATTCTTATAGGTACAATTTCTACGTAGATTTATTTTAGTGTTAATATTTTTTTAGCAACAGTTTTGCTTTTAAATCTTCTAGAGATATATATAAAATGGATCTTCGAAATGTACGAGTATGTACGCTCATAACTTTTGACTGCACCAAATTGGATGCTTCTTTGTTTTATGTATTCGGCATTGTCGGGACAAGGTTTTATAGCAGAAAATTTCGAAAACAATGACGAAAAAGGTGTGGTTCGCCGGCCCCTCTACCGCCTAACTAAATCGGCTATGGCTTTGGTTTTACTGTCTCTATCATTTCAAGCGAAAAGTAAAGAAAGGGCGGCATCAAAACTAAGACAGTTTTCGTTAGGCAGTACACCCCCGGGCCTTCTACCGCCTAACTAAATCCGCTTTCGATTTGCTATTGCGGTCTCTTCATTTTAAGCGGAAAGAAAAGAGAGAGAAATATCAAAGCTAAGACATTTTTCGTTTGGCGGTAGACCCCCGGGTCATAATAGTCCGCGCAATGCTTACAGCGCTCTAACTATTGCAGTAGAAGCATCCTGAACTCCATTTTTAATATCCCCAAAATATAGACGCACTGTAGTATACAATACATATGTGTATTTCCGGGCATCTTGTAGAACTGTTGTTTATGGTAATAAACAAGTTAATTTCTGCTAAACGATCGCGCTAAATTTCAGTACATACTCGTGGGTTGTTATGTTGTTGTATGTAAATGTTGGAGTACTAAGTAGGGATTGTGAATGTTTTTCTATTATTTCAGTGTCCACGACATTTGTAATACATGGATTCAATGAATACCGCGTCGTTTGTATGTGGTATCATCATCATTCACCTTTATACCACTTTATGTGGGGTCAGTACAATACGGCTGCTTATTATATTTAGCACATTCGTAATTTCTGGGTTGGTTAAAATTCTCAGCTGGCACGACCCCGCGAGCGCTATCTCCGTTGTTTGGCAGCCCTCCGCCGCTAGGAGACTCGCGGCGCGACAATGTTACACTATTTGGCCGATTTCTCGTTCATTTTGTAGTATAACCCTAATAAACCTATATTTATTTATCATAACATTTTCTATAAAATGCTGCCTAAACAATTTGTTATTTTAGTTCCCGCGGAATACGAAGCTACTTAGAAAGCCCGATTCGGGCTTCGAGCCTGTTGAGAGGTTATATCTTTTTTAGCCAAATACTCATTCACAGAATCAATCAATACTTTTTACGTAAAAACTTAATACATTTATTTACAATAATTAAATTTTAATTGTCCATAAACTTTCATATTCATGCACCTCATAGCTATGTGATCTTTGTACACATAATTGCCCAAACCACAATAAGCTACTTACTTTAGGTACATCTTCTTTGCTAAATAATTAATAATTACAAAAAAACGGAATATAGATCATATAACAATCACGCCTTAGCAAATGTACAGTCAGATCGTCAAGCTAAATTTCTTTATATAGCGATTATGTCATTAAATGGATCAAATCAGCTACTTATCCGGTATATTAGCACTAGTCGACATCCTGTTCAATAAATGATCTGTTTTGAATTATCGATCACTTAGCACTAGGATCTAGAAATAATCTCTAGGAATTCTGATATCGTTTTACGTATTAAATGTTTTACAAATGAGGATTTTTTATTGAATGAATGAACTTTTATTAAGCACCTTTTCAAGACATTATAAGTATTGCAACACTATAGTAATTAGAAATTTTACCTATGATCAATTTACGACAGACATCTAATAGTGAATACTAAATACTTTTGAGTTTGTCCTTGTAGTTTATCAGCCATAGATTGTAATTATTATATACTGTAAAGGTCTTCTACAAAACAAAACCCATAATGATCTGTTAGCTTGATTGGCAATAAAATACATACCTACGTCTTTTTTAGAGTTTGATTGTGTATACTGTAATTATACGCGTCTATGCCTTATTTTGTACCAAAGACATGGTGAAGCGATAAATATTGTTTTTTTTAACACATACATGATTATTAAATTAAACACTAACACCACACTGCGGTTTCATTCGTGTAGTTCCCATTCTCGTTCTTTTCCCGGCTAAAAGTAGCCTATATGTTCTTCCAGACTATAATCTAAACTCTGTTCCAAATTTCAGCCCTTATCCGCTGAGACTTTACGGCGTGATTGAGCAACAAACATCCAAACATTGACATTTATAATATCAGTAGGATAATATCGTGTTGGAGTGATTTCTAAATCACAAGAATGATATAAGCGTGTTAGTATGAAATAGGTAGAAATGTAAACTATTTTTTTTATAACGTTGAATGATAGGATCAGGCAAACAATACGCCTGCCAACACCAGCGCAGTGCCACGCAGTAATTTAAAAATATAAAAAATCGAATCAATGTCTAAATCTGCACTGCGCTCGACACTCGGAGACATAAAACGATTTATCTATTTGCTCTGTAGTTTTTCTGGAAATTGCCCTTACTGCATTTTAATACAGTAATATTTGCATATTCCTGTTTAGCGGGGGCGGCAAAATATTCGTCAAAGAGCCAGACTCTACAAATAGTCCTACCACTACAAAAAATATCAACTAGGCAAAAAATATCGCAGGAATAGCAGTTATTAACACAGAGAGCACTTTATTTTTTCATTATTGTCGTCAACATCAAGTACAAGTTGTTGTATATTAATATGTAAGTATATTAGTTATATTTTCCGCTTTAGTGGCATCACGTACGCGATCAACTTCCAAGTTCAAGTCGTGATGTAGTTTAGAAATCCCCGCAGTTACGGTTTAGCATTAGTATCTCTTGAAACATACAAGCATTAATGTTCAACACCTTCAAAGGTTCAACGACACAAACTTGGTCTGGTCGTCAGGTAAATACGTCTGTTCAATAATGTATACCACGATCGAACATGCACGATGACCATCAAATACCCATCTAAACATCGATCCGTTCGGCTAAGCAATAGTCACGAACAATACCATATTAAGTCACGCCGGGAGTTCGAGAAAATGGAATAGCGGTTATTCAAACCTTTACACGCGATGCTACAAATAAACGATGACCTACAGAAGTGAATACAGTTAAAACCAACAAAAACGATCACACAAACCGTGTGTGTGTCTAGGTCACAAAGTTAGCATTTATTACTGCAGTGCGAGACTAAGTACTAAAAATATTAACAAAAACATCGACCCAAAAAAAGAAATGACTTCGTGTCCAGGCAATTTTACTTCGAGAAATAAAAAGCTCCCAGCAAAAACAGTCAACATAAAACACGTTTAGGATGTACAAAAACAGAACACGAGTTACAAGTATGTCTGCATAATTATATCCTGCAATGAAAGATGAGTGTTTATCTTTTTCTATCATCTAGTCTTCTATAGGGTACATTTATTCTGCAGTATCAATACTTGAAATCGAGTATGACGCCGTTCATATTTGTCTAACAATCATGTTGATTTCGAACATCTGTGAGAAACCATGAATATTTATAAAGGTTTGACGAATTAGTATAACTCGTGCACTAAGTGGGCGGGACGTACGGTCGCTAAATAAGGTAGTGCATCTTGAGTGATTCATTGAAATCCCTTCTTGCTGTAGCCTCCATCCAGTGACCATATCAGATTGTGGTTTGACGACATTGACAATTTCAAAAGCGTGTGATATTTTGAATTTGTAATCATTGTTTTGGTTGAAGACCCTGACGTTGGTGTAAAAAGCATTAAAATTTAGTCCATCCTAAGAAAAACTAACAATAGTTTTAGCTGATAGGAAACTGTTGCGGGGTTTGAATAATATTATTTAATAACATTTGGTTCAATTGCTACGTATTTTCCCTCATTTGATATTCTGTCGGGCAAAGCATTGTAAATCATAATTATGCAAATGAAAGATTGATCCATGAAGAAACCTTGTTGGAAACTCCATTTTTAATTTTCACAATGAAATTGCCGTGTCAATGTTAGATTTATTCCTTCCCACAGCTTCTTTATAATTAGTGCTTACATAGAAATGATCCATGGAAAAAACCATAATTCCAAACATTATTTAGCCAATATAGAAGATCCTTAGCGTGAATACATCAGTAACAATGAATCTTCAAGACTTAAAGGCTATACATTTTTTTGTAATACCATATCAGTTGTAAATTGGACTTTCACTATCTCTTAAAAGTTCTTCAAGGGTTTTTAATTACCTACGACACATTATTATAATAGAGGTACATGTGTGAAATTATTTACAAGCTTATTGGATTTACCACATTATATTATCATGTTGTGACGCATGATGCTATTCCGGGTTGTGACAATCTAATTACATCCCCCATAGTTAATTCTGCTAATCTATATTGAACCTTTGATAAATCATGCCGATTGATTCAAATCGTTTGATCATCATCTTGCCCTTGAAAACATCTATCATTAATTGAATGATTCTTAAACATGTGCCAGTATTCATAGTAAATTCTTCTTACATTCTGTCGGTATATATTGTTTACATCTTTACACATGGAATCATCAAGTTAAATATTAAAAGACACCTTATTTGGTATTTTAAGAAGGAAACATTTAACTGTTCTGCAAACCGATTATAATGTAAATGCAATTAGAACTAACATGGTGATGATCATGTATACGTGATTGTGTTTCTGATTTCCCTGACAAGCGACGGTTCTTTGAATCGAAACATCAATCTCAGGTGTACTCTGTTAATTTTGTTTTTATTTCTCACTACGGTGAATTAAATAGCTATTAAAACATCCGGGACACATGAATTCCTTTCATGCAGTGTCCGGGTCGCTGGACCTTTTGTATTCATGCTCGTATCGTAACTGAATTATATCTTTTGTGTTCTTACAATCAAGAATCTAAAATTAGTCATGAGCGGTCAACGCAGAATATTTTTTGCGAGTTATTAAACAGTGACTCAAGTGCTTGCTGTTCCAACATTTAATTTGTCTGTCACTCTTTGCTTGTCATCATTGTGGTATGCTGTGACGTTTGATTGGACATTGATTTTGAGCTTTATGGTGAGGTCATTTTTGTGTACGGGAATTTGTTACGGCATAATAGCTATTTTTACTTTTGCCGTCATCATCCTTTGTCGTAACAGTTGCTACGTATACGTTTAGTAGGCTGAGCATGAACACACCTCTCGTCTTGAGTTTGCGGGAGTTGTTGATACGTTTTAATTTAAATAAGAGTTAGTTTCGGCTCAATAATTCGGCCAGTAAAAATATAGTCAGAAATACGGTTCTTATAAACAATGTAACTACTGTAGATGTAGGACACTACCTGTTTGAGAAGGCCTTAAAACGGTTTCCGCCCATCAGTCGTCTTATATGATGACGTTCCTACGTTCGTGAACTATGTTCAACCAAAAGTTGAGGCCCAGTTACCTATTTAGCCGTCTACAATGAGTCTCTGACAATGCAATTTGCATTGTACTCGAATTGTGTTTAATAACAGAAGCTCAATGAGCTTATCTTGTACGTTAAGCTTCTCATCTCTGTCATTAGAAGTGTGTAACAAATGATCCACGATTTAGGCACAAAGGTTAACGTATGTACAACGGTACGTCACGCCTCCGCCGCCGTCAGTGCTGCGCGTGAGTTGATGAGGTCGTGGTGATGCGTACCACGTGCGTCGCCCACGCGAGGCGCCTGCGCCGCTGCGTCAACTGCCACCTGTCATTGTCATACATTGCTCATTTTGCAGACCTTTGTGGGTGAGCCTGTCCTACTGAGTCACCATTCTATCATCATCATAATCTAAGTTTGTCGCGTGATTTCAAACATTTCGCAGCGTTCCCTTTTGTAATATTGCAAGCCACAAAATCCGTTTGTATCATCATCATTTTCAACATCTATCGATAACACTGCTACGATCTACTGCTGTAGGCCTCCAGTATGTAAGTGCATCAAAATATAAAAGTATTCGTATTGAAATAAATTCTGATCCTACGTTCTTCTTAGTCATATGAATATAATTGTAATCCTTTTGAATCGCACGCACAGGAATCGAGTGGGTTTTTCTCGGTAGTGTTTACTACAGCTGTGGGTTTATCGCGCGCGATGATCGAATGCAAAGCACCGCGGATGTGACCAGGTGCTAATGGTCATGTTTGCAGCAAATATGACGTACGTACTGGTTTTTCGGTACGTTGATTGCTTAACAATTTGTAGGGTAATTTTAAAATCGCCGTCATTCGTTCGGTATGCTTGATTAAATACCATATTTGATTAAGCGTTGAAAATAGCTTATGTTTCTATACTGCGTAGTCCTGGGTAGATTTAATTTTGTTTGTGTGAAATGTCCATTTAGTTCAATTATTTATGCTAGGTTTTACGCCTTGTGGTAAGTGTAAACTTGATTTAGAGTAACATTATATTAAACTAGCACGGTTGTTCAGTACAATATCACACTATATATTTATAGTCACTAGTTAGCTAATTACGGAATATCACGGGACTTGCGCTGCAATGTACTACGCCCACAGAAATAGCCTGTAAGGTGAAAATTTTTACGTTCAATCTCATAGGATCGAATAAACTGATCCGATATATAAAAATAATCATACAAGAAATAAAAAAAATTGAATTAAGATATACAAACTTCTGGTCTTTTAATGTAATGTTTTGTCGTCAAATCGAGAGTGAATCGGTTTCTTCTAAGCAAGCACGCTCCATCGTAGATCGCATCGTCGCTTAACACAAGGCGAGATGGTGCTCAAGTGCGAACCTATACTAGTTAAAAAAATTCGTCAGAGAACTAAAGTCACCGGTACAGGTCAGCGTATGCAAACTGAAGTAGCAGTGGGCCGGTCACATAATTATGTTGCAGAACGGATTACCGTTCGGGTAGACAGGTTCTGGAGTGAAGAACGCGAATCGGTAAACATAGTGTAGGACACCCCGAGCCTAGATGGAGTGACGATATACGAAAGACATGGTGGCAGTTGGAAATATAAGACAGAGAAATTAATTCAAAATCCTAGTTCAAACTCAAAACTGAAACTCGGCATTGGCGCAACTAGGTAGTAGTATCGCCCATGTTTTGCAGCAATAGTTTCGTTTCCAAGACCGTGTACCTATTTTATTTGTAAGATACAGCGGTGCATAATTTGCAAGGGCGTTGTATTTCCCAGGTGCTTCATAATTGACGTAAGTTTTAGTCATGGACCTTTGCCCTTTTATATCACGACACTCAGACTGGTGATTGTGCTTCAAATTAGGTAATTTTACGGCGATTGCAAACTATTAAGTTTATTATGTCAGTTTGAAACTGTGAGCGGCGCAATGTTACAGACAAGGTACCATAAAATAAGATTTCTTGTTGTTTCTTGCATGGGAAACGTATATAAAGTAGCATTTCGTACTTCACAGCTTTACTTACTCGTGTGTACTTATTTTTTGTATCTTTTGACGTCATAAATGTCGAAAATTTAACAACAAATTATTATGTAACTTATGTAGCACTAACAGCGCCCCGCAGTTTTACCCCCTATAGGTCCTGTTCCTGGGATAAAAGTCGCCTTGTACTATTCCAGCCTTTATTCTATGTTCCGAATTTCAAGCCGATCCGTTTAGCCGTTACAACGTGATAGAGCATCAAACATCCAAACATGTAAACATCCAAACTTTTGCACTTATAATATTAGTAGGATTGTCGCTTAACATTAGGCTTATTATCAGGATATTTTCGCTTTTTGACTCCAGTAAATGGTTAGAGTAGGTACAGCGGTTATTCATTTGAAAATAAATATAAATCCTGTTAAAATTCGTATGCGACATAATATACCATTACGACATTTCAATTGAAATCGAAGCACGAAGCCAAATCATTACTGTCTCCGCGAATGGAAGTTGCAAACAACGTATTTAACGTTGCGCGAGAGCATGTCCAAGGAAGTGGGCCGACGGCGGCGTGGATAAGACATGGCCACTTTGTACTGGGTTAATCACAAACGATAAATAATAAATCAAAAGGTTACATGTTTACTACTCCATCCTGTTTTCCTTTTCTTCTACTCATCACCATCACCAGCCTGTGTTCGTCCACTGTTGGACATAGGTATCTCCAATAATACGCCACTCAGCCTGATCTTCGGTCTTACGTCTCCAATTGCCTTTCGTATATCGTCACTTCTCACCGAATCTAAAACAAATATTATCTAATATTCATAACAGAAATATTTGTATTGCATGGAACCGAATCACGATGCCCTTTTTTTTAAACCCTAATCTAGAACGAGGCGCATTAAAACAGAAATACTCGTAGAGGTTTCTCTCTATTTTCGTTATAACAACTTCTCTAACTATGGAATACTGTTGCCTCAGTGGATATTCCCTTATGGATAATAATGATTTAATGTATCGATTTTAGGGTATCGATGTTCGTAGTACCATCGTTGTTTACGAGATGACGGTAATGTGCAAACGTTTTATCGATACTGAAAGTATATTTGACGTGTCTCTGTGAAGGTCCTAAACGGATGGGCCGCTTTTGACGTAGTTTTCTTTGTTATAAAGCGGACATGGTCGAGGTGGTTGTGTATAAATGCGTGTACTAGGTGGAAGTGATGAAGAAAAACATTGAGAGGAAATTGTGTCCCACTAAAGGCATCTTTCGAGAACATGTAAAATCCTCCTACCTACACTTGACTTGTGTGTGTGTGTTGCGGACGCCCTTGACTCTCTTTTCAAAGAAAAAGTCCATAAAGTACTTTGTTTATGATTTACGGTCACATACTTACTGTTTACCCTTGGAGAACTATTTACATAGCCCGTGGCGGGTACTCGTTAAATAGAATTGAACCAGTTTGTAGTGAAACCGCTACTTATATGTATATTTATCTAGTGACAAAATTTCCTTAGACACCTAAAATACTGTTTGTTGCACTGAACTTACTTAAACTGAGTATTATGTATGAGTGTTCCACTCGTTGGGATAAATGTAGTTTAAACCAAATTATTATTTTCATTACTTACCTTATTATCTTAATATGTGTTAGGTCAAAACTGTAAATTGTTATAAATTACTTAAGTTTATTGTTAACTGTGTACTGTTTTGTACACCTAAATAAATAAATACTAGTTGTACCCTGACACACTTCGCTGTGGCACATTATGATGCAAAAATTAGATAAAAACAATCCTTGATGCGGATTATATATCATTGTAAAATTTCAGCTCGATCGGTGCAGAACTTTTTGAGTTTTTGAAGCGTACACAAACCAAAGTAACATTTTTATATATAGAGATGAAGAATAGTGCCCTTTCATTTCATTTGTATGTTTTGAATTCTGAAGTTTCCAACTAATCTTAAAAATAAGAAAGTTTGTATGTATGAATGGCTATTTGTTACTTTTTCACGCAAAAGCTACTGAAGAGATGACGGAAACTATGCGGCGGGACGGTGCTCGTAAAAATAAATATAGCTCAATATTTTGACCACTCAAATACAATCTAAACCCGTGATCTAAACCTTTTCAAAACTAGACTGAAAACGTACCTCATGAGCAAGCGTGTTGCATCTCATAGGTTTATAGACTGCATCATCGATTTCCATTAGGCGAGTAAAACGCTAGCCGGTTTCGAATAAAAAAACCTAAGTCTTCGATGAAAATAAAAACTAATTGAAACGCCGTCATATAATCATCGAACACTATCTCCCCATTCGTAATGATTACACAACCTGTCCGTCCCTCGACAATGCGCCCTGAGACGGTATACCTGTCCGTTACATGTTCTCAAGTTGCGCAGTTTTGAGTAACAGTCTCGGCAGCCCTGTTTTACTACTAATTTATAGTAAACAATGTAAAACGTTGTGTTTAAATTATCCTTTAACTAGCAATATACAATCCGTGGTGTTTAATTTTGAAACGATACCTGTTATTTACCCAAACCGTACGGATCTGAAAACCGTAGAGTACATAAATTATTACCTTTTTCACCTTTATTACATTCATTGTTTAATGTAGGAATAAATACAATTTAAAATAGAGCTAAGTTTAAAATAAAGCTATGCTAAATCAGTTTATTAATCCTACAAATGCACGTCGTAATGTCTGGACGGATCTGGTTGAAATTTGTTTTGAACACAGTTAGATTATAGTTTGGAAGAGGACATAGGCTACTTTTTATCCAAAAAAAGAGGGAATAGGAATTACGCGGTTAATACCGCGGGGTGCTGGTTAGTAGTAATGTACATACTATATTCATGGAATTTAAGTGTTGAGCAAAAAGTATGATTTTGAAACCCCTGTTTTATAGATAGGACTAAACATACTAAAGGTACCGGAGACCTAAGGATACAGGAGACCGAGACACGTGTTGTGGTCTCGGCGCGAACTGGCGCCCATACAATTCTATAGAGTCAAAGTGCCTGTCGCGGTCTCCGGTCTCGCTCTCCGGTCGCGGTCTCAGCGCGAACTTGTACCTTTAGACTTACACAGTTGAGGTCTCTTTTCATCATAGATTTTCCTTAACAGGATCTTCAATTGATTCGTCACCGTGATAATTTTCAATTGTCTAGCCTTCGCGAGTACTACTTACGCCTATGCTAAGATATGCACAGCTAATGCCAACAGGAAAACTTTGAAGCTGCTGCACTTAGTGTAAGTTTTATCCAAACAAAACGTACTCGTATTATGTTGTAAATTGTTCATAGACGTAAACATTGAACAGCCTTGTTTATATTTCCACTGATGCTTCACTCTCAGGACAGAAGTTATAAAACACCATGTTGATCAAGTAGGCACGCGCGTGTTTACTGATGTCACAAAGCTTATATAGATTTATTTTAGAAACATGTCGGTTTTCTCACCATTGTTTCCATCATCGTGTAAACCTGTTTTATAGTGGTAGGTAATACCACCATAACATAATGCAATAATGTGCAAACATTACTGTGTTTCGGTTTGTAGGGCAATGTTTCCAGATAAATTGCAGGGCTTATAGAGATATAATATCTTTGATCTCTGGCTGACGAGCGCAATGCAGTGCTAGGTAATGATTTTGACTCTTCATGTTCCAATAGCTGCGTGTCACTGTGCTATCATGTGGCAGTCATGTTGCTTACAATCAGGCGCATGTCCTGCTCGTCTCATCACTCTATACGAAAAAAAAAATGTAATGTTAAATTGATACATACCGGTTTCCTTGTGATATTTTCCTTTACCGTTAAAGCCAATAGTGATGACAAGACTATATATACACATTTAGGTACTTAGATTAATACCTACGAGGTGTACCCGGGTTTGGAACCTATGACTTCACGCTTTTGAAATCAAACATTCATCACATCACCTCGGTTTATTATTACTAAGTTAAGTGATATCAGTTACAACCGCTATAATGACTACCTGACCACATCAACCAATTAATTCAACTGGTGTGTTCTCTCCGATAGTAATTGAACAAAATTAATAAAGTTTACAATAGAAGAGAAAGGATGGTCCAGAATCATGGCGAGCCGGTCTCAGCCGGCCGGTGATAGTTGCCCCGCACAATGGCTTCAGGTACGGCCAGTCGTGCCACCATCGCTTGACCACGTCTACGCAACAAAGCAACCAGTTAGACGCATCTCAATACTCTAATTGATTGATGTTACAGTCGCAATCTATGAGCGAGAACCAAATTTGTTTTATTAGTATCGATGCACCCAAAGAGTTTACATATACTACGTATAGAGTTAGAACAAACACTTTACACCTAAAGCGCGGGTCTGATCGCTCTTGTGGAAGTGTCAAACTTTTATCGCTGCACATCACTGTTGCCATAGGTAACATACACCTCATCTGCTTACGATCGGTACAAAGGAACCGTGCGGAAAAACCTGATCTATTTACTTATTGCACCTGTTTTTAAAGGTTTCTACTGTGATGTGATGTCTGTGATGTCTTATATTTATAATGACTGCCTACCGAACTTTGGACTTAGGGCAAAAGCCGTAAGTTAAATAATTATACAATTTAACATTTTATTATGGTTGTCACAACAAGAACAAAATTAAAAATTTTGATTAACCCCCGACCACCTCGGATTTGTTATCTGTACAACTTTCTACTAGTCAGCCTTTTCATTTGCTACCCATATTAAGGGAGTTGTGAAAAAAAGAAATGTATTTCGCCATTTTGTGGAAGCGGCCATCTTGGATTTGAAATTTGTCATAGTGCAATGTATTCTACTAGTCAAGCCCTTTCGTTTGATACCCATAATGAGGTAGTAGTGAAAAAATAATATAATTCGCCATTTTGTGGTGGCGGCCATCTTGGATTTGAAATTTGTTATGGTGTGTAGTATTCTACTAGTCAAGCCCTTTCATTTGATACCCATATTGAGGTAGGTTCTGAAGAAATATTTTGTCCGCCATTTTGTGGAGGCGGCCATCTTGAAGCGATATTAACCAAACATAGCTAAGAACATCCGCACGGATATTATTAACCTTCAAATAAAAAAAACCGCATTGAAATCGGCCCATCCGTTTGAACTCTACGGTGCCACAGACAGACACACACACACACAGACAGACAGACAGACAGACATCGACGTCAAACTTGTAACACCCCTTTTTTTGGTCGGGGGTGTTAAAAAGATGCTCAAAAACATCACGTGATTAATGGACGAGCTTTGTGCTTAGCTTGTGGTTATAGTTCGTCTATGCAACTTAGTAGTTTTATTTCATCTAAACGTCATGCATCCTTATTAGCAGCATAATCAGTCCACTAATTGTTCTTACTGCCGGGACTCTAGACCTTTTCTCGTAAGATGGTACATCAACTAAAATCGCCTTCCGTTCCTCAATTATACTCCATACAAAAGTAACACGTTCTTCGACAGTCAGAGCCACATGTGGTGAAAGATGCACGATCTCATTAATTTTGTCAGAAGCGTGTTAAGAGTCGTTTATTTTGTTGCTTGTGGCCTGTTTGATAAGCCTTCATTGAATTGTGTAATCTTCGAGCCGTTTAACTTTGTTGTATATTAATACTTTGTTAGACATTGTTTTAAGCTATCACAGGTGTTCGTTACGCTGGTGTTATTAATCACGGCGAATTATCGAATATTTCAATGCAGTTTCATGCACCATATTCACGGTAAATGCCATGCAGCAATACCATAGTATAACCTACCTCATAAATATATGAATACTAGCAGCGCCCGCGGTCTTCGCGGAGTTCTAGTTCCCGTTCTTTTCCCTGGATAAAAAGCCCTGTGTGTTTTTCCAGACTATAATCTAACAGTGTTCCCAAATTTCAGCCCGATCCGATCATACGTTACGACATGATTGAGGAACAAACATCCAAATATCCAAACATCCATACATAGATAGACATTTATAATATTAGTAGGTTAGGATTCGCAAACATTTCTCACACAACACCATCTAGCGCCAAACTAAGCAAAGAAACTTATACGTTTCATATTTACCCGATCCGAGTAACGAACATCCAAACGTTTACATTATTAACAATTGCATGTCATACTTAATTTTATTTGTCTAGCTGTACAATCACAGTTGACGTACAAAACATTCCTTTCAACGCGTAAACCGCAAACACAAAAGCTTAATCGTTTCTAACTGCATCGGTTATCTGCAATGCGATCGGCATATCACGAATAGAGCTGCGTCGTTGCGTTTGCACCAACCGCTAACTACTTATTTATTCGATTCTATGGTACAGGTAACGAAGCAGTAAATAATGTTGCACATATTGTGTTGGCGGTAGGCAGAGACCTAAGAAGCGAGAGGCACAATGCCTAAAGACGAAAGTCTTTAACCAGTGCGTGTTGCCAATTATGGCTTATGGAACTGCGACGTGGTCCTTAACTTTGGGCCTCAAAACGAAGCTCAAAGTCGCACAGCGAGCTATGGCGAGAGCTATGTTTGGAATCTCTTTGCGCGGCAGAGTCCGTAATGAGGATATTCGCAAAAGAACGAAATTGGCCGACATAGCTCAAAGAGTAAGCAAGCTGAAGTGGCTATGACCAGGCCACATCGCTCGCAGAACTGACAACCGATGGGGAAGAAAGTTCTCGAGTGGCGACCACACTAACCGGAAGACGCAGTGTTGGACGGCCTCTAGGCTAGATGGACAGATGACCTCACAAAGGTCGCTGGAAACCACTGGTTGGAAGTTGCGCATGACCGTTCGTTGTGGAAATCTAAGGGGGGGGGGGGGGGGGGGGAGGCATATGTTCAGCAGTGGACGTCTTGCGGCTGATAATGATGATGGTAGCTAGCGAGTCGACAGCGAGCGACAGGAGCATCTTTCACACACAGTTCACTGTAAACCGAAACGAATGATTAGGATATAGTTCAAAAATTTGGAGCTAATCCCAATCAGCTTCTTCTCAATAGTAACATCTTCAAGAGGACTCCTTTATACAGTAACTAACAGCGCCCTTAGGTTTTACCCGCGTAGTACCCGTTCCAGTTATTTTCCCGGAATAAAAAAGTAACTTCCAGAGTCCAGACTATAATCTGTGTTCTGAATTTCAGCCCGATCATACGTCACGACGTGATTAAGCAACAAACTTCTAAACATTGACATTTATTATAATATTAGTAGGACTGACAAACCATCTCATTGTATAACTGTGCACCAAGGTTTGAACCCCACGTGTTGATTACAAGTATTATATAAAATCATAGTTATCCTACTGTTCATATTCATATTATACTGCTTCATATTCATTAATAGTGCAGCTGATGATATGCTATATAGACAGACAGATATAACAGTTTAGGTGTGCGGGCGTAGCAAAGATTGTGAAAGTAGCAACAACCTGCTATCGCTTATTAGGTGGAGCCTCTTGTGGTTGCCAATATTTTATTTTATTGAATCTTTAGGGCCTGATCTGTTGAACAAACATCTAGAATCTTGCGCCGTACAAACAGAGTCATCATCGGTGGTTCTCTGCCTTTTCACCAAAAAATGTTTGGCCGATTATCACTTGCCAACTAACGTTTCGCAGAATTTTATTTCTTTTAGTTTTAGAATTTTTAATGGACAGCGTCACCTATGTGGCTATTAGTCTACGAATGGAAGCAACATTACTTATAAAGGTGACGTTGTTCTTCGATTCTCTTGATCAGATTACGCGTCCAATTTTCTTAAATCATGAACCCACCTTTCCTAATACCTATTATAATGAATATTAATAAACCATGATTGCTCTTGTGGTTATTGAATTCTAATGCGACGGCAACGGCTGACCTGTGAGGTCACTTTCAGATCCATTGTAGTGAAATGAGATCTACTTTTACTTTTTGTTTTCTTCTTGGTGCGTGTGATTGCTAAATCTTAACACAACTTGTTCAGAACAAGTTATGTTGATATGTGTAATTTTGCTTTTGTTTACAGGCAGAGCTTTTATTAGCAAAACTAAATTATAGTGAAATTACATACTACACTGCATACCTAACAAACTACTTACACTAAGCACAATTGAAATATCCAATAGGCGGGTAAAGTATCCTCATGTCTATCTGTGTTAGATTGTAAAAGATGGTGTGCCTCAACACATAATAAAACATATCTGCGTGATCTAATACCACCTTGCCCTATTTTCTATCGGACTTCTCGTAGCTCTAATAAACGACATTGTTGCATAGTTGATGTCCCAAAGACACCAACGAAGAGGGTTCTCTCTATTTTTGTCGACGTCTAGGCCGTGCAATGCGTTGCCTGAGTGATTTTTTCCCGAAGGTTACGATCTTCGCGCCTTCAAATCGAGATTGAATCAGTTTCATCTAGGTAAGTAGGTTGTTTGTGTTATTATAGTAGTTTTCTTTGATTTTTGTAAAGTGTTCTTATAAACAATTGGAATAAAAACGTACAAATATAGTATGTACAACACGCTTTGACGCTCGATCCGAGAAACAACATGTAGGCTGATCGTGAGAGATATTTAGTACATGACTGGAATAATATAAATAATATCTCAATAACAACTTGAAACATAACTTTGAATTTCCCTAGTTTTTTTATGTTATAGAGTGTGATGAGACCAGGAGGACATGTGCCTGATGATGGTAAACAACATAGCTGCCCATAATAGCTCTGTGACACTCAGCTATTGGAACATGAAGAGTCGTAATAATTACCTAGGACCCTTACCCTTCGCTCGTCACCCAGAGATATGAGATATTTTATCTCGACACCCTGTAATTTAAGGATTAAATGTACACTACTAACAAAAAAAAATCGCTCGGATTGTTTTCAAAATATACAAAGATGGACGGTTGGCTGAACATATGACAGATCCATATTTTCTTTTTAAACCAGGAAGACGCGTAACAAACACTTGTGTAATAGGTAATCAATGCGGACATTTTCACGGTTACTCTACAAATATTAGCGCAACCAATAACCGAGAAATATTAATGACAAATTCTATTGAGCAAAATGTTTCGACCTTGGATGAGAACGGAATTCGTAAAATTGTTTTCGTGTAAATTTGCTTGTATTTTCCCATCTTGTGGATATTATTAAATCAAAGGAATCAAACCCTGATTTAAAAATAAAGAATTAAAAGGTTCTTAGTTAAAACCCATAATCGATCAAAGTGAAATGAAAATATCAAAATCATGCAAAAACAAAAACATTTTAGAACTACTTACTATGCCTTCGATTTCAAGACACCCACTTAATACTTGAAACAGTCTTCTTTTTGCGGAGGGAGTTAAAAATGTTTTTTACTTTATTACTTCTCACTCATTGACACATTATTTTCCTGAAAAAGAAATGTAAAATAACAAGATAAGTTCCTCCTCCGTGGCCCAGTAGCGGGAACGTCCGATTATACAATCATGAGATCGTAGGTTCGAAACCCGTGTGAACATCTAAACATTTTTCTGTGCTGATGTACAAATTTATCATTACATATTGGACTTCTGCCAACACGCACTTGACTAGATTATAGCCCCAATAGTGGGAACAAAACATAAACTACCAACCAAACCTGTCTACCATACCAATGAAATACTTCCCATGCTATGAAGCAATAATGAAAACATCAATAATGAAATAACTGAAGGAAGCCATTATTTGAGTAAATTTTTCAAAACTTTCTTACTCATTATTACGTGTACTAAATTAGCCCTGCAAGTCTTTAAGTTCCACTAAACTTTTGTTAAAATAAATGTGCTTGTATAGTCAATAGACATTTATTTCTTGACAGGGTTTTCTATTATTTACGATAGGAGATTCTACTTTTAGCATTCCGTCACCGCCTCCTGCCGTCTCACAAGTTTACTTCTAGTCTGAGTCTAGAGAACAAATAAACATTAAGTTAATACATTAGGCTAGACGAATAAAGTCGATGACCGCGTCCATTTGCCATCCAACTCACGTTGCACTCAACGTCGATAAATATGTTATTTATTAATTTAGTGCTCCGGATATATAGCTATTTCACACGACGGGCTTAGGTTCCGCGTCCACTTATCACGGATATGTTTTTACTTGTACGATTCGATCGTTTCATAATTAACACTCTGATGTTTAAAATTGAGACGTGTCTAATTTTAGCACATTTTATTATTCGATCCTTTTCTTAAAATCATTTACTACATGACCTTTTTCGCGCAACTCCAAAATATCACCAGAAACTGATTCTACTATACTTTATGATTTAGCATTTGATCAAACCGAACAATCAAGAATGTTTTTTTTTTCAAAATATTAGAAGAGTCCTCGGGTAATATTTGAAAAGACCATTCTTGGGACATTTGTATCAAAGTTGAAATAAGCGCAAGTAGCACCATATAAATTTAGAATGGTTATTATGGACTGAAAACTCAATGAATGACTTATCTACGAATAAACGAATATCCATATAGTTTTAATTTAGTAGAACCTTAATAACAGAACTGCATTATAATAAATAATAAAACTAAACTATATACTATTTACATACACACACATAATAAAAACCCCTGAATCATTCATAGAACGATGAAGAGATAGACAATAGTCGAAAATGTTTTTTAGTTTCCCAAGATAAGATTTTATATGAAGTTCTGTGTATATTTATGGATTGGTTTAATTTATTTCACTCAATGATATTAACGAATTCAAATTGGGAAGAACATTAACATATTACGTTCTTTTTAACTTCAGCATAAGCAGATTTATGTTTTCACTCCTGGGCCTCCGAACCTTTCTGTCACAAGTCTAAGGTAAGACAATCAACCACGCTGTAAACTGCGCGTTGGTGGATGTCCCGTGATTCCTCACGATGTTTTCTTGTTACTCGGTAAAGCTAGTGTTGATATCAAACTTTTAGATCTGCACTTAGAAAAGACACTCTCTGGTGCAGACGGGATTCGAATCTACAACCTTAGAGTCGTAAATTCGGATGTTCTCGCCAATAGGCCATCACGTTTAATACAAATACAAAATACTTTATTGAAACATACATTTAACAAGATCAATTGGAACTTATCACCCCATCAGTTCCGAACTAGTTTGTAATACTGTGTTTCGGAACCGATGCGATGGCCTCTCCCTTAACAGTTATGACACTAGAAAAAACAAACATAAATAATAAAATTGATGTAAAATATATACGCACAGATTTATGGTACAAATACTGGAAACAAGCCTAATACCATGATCTAAGCTAATGGGTATTTCCTTATACATTCCGTCTGAGATACGGTACTTTTGTAATAGTAAAACAAAAAGCAGTTCGTATCTGTTTAAATCGATACTTTACTGCCATATATGGTGTAGTTTGCGATTTATAATCAGATCAATATCGATAAGTTTTTTTATTCGATGTTTACCTGACTAATTACAGTTATATATATCGGTTGTTAATATTTGTAGTAGACTGTTTTTTGTGAAATTGTATCACGTATTTGTCTTACTATGTATTAACCTTATGTTGTGTAATTTTTTTATTGATAAGTACCTACGTGAATTTATATTTTCTGCATCGAACCAATAATTAATTGCATGGTTTTTGGTATAGTATTTAGTCTTTATCAGCTCGACGTTTCTTCATTTCGAAAAATAATTAATATTATCAAATTTGTTTCTAATTTATTAAAGTTGCAACTTATTGCTAGCAATATCAGCCTCTGGTCGAAGATCCGCAGGCTGAATAAAAACTATGTGAAAGACTAGTGTCATGTCATGAAAAAAGTGTTAGCTGTCCAATAACGTAGATTATCGTTGGGGAAAAATAGGAAGGCTGACCCTACTATTATGTACCATATATAGATATATATCCAGGGAGAAAAAAAGGTCAGCGCAACATCCATATAGTTAACCGATGACCGACCGACCGACGACGGTGTGGTCGAAGATGATGCACGTTGTATCGTAAGGTTCGCCATTGATCGCCAGTATTTATATATTTCTTACTTTAAATTAAAAAAAAAATACCGTGGATTCTATACATATAATGGCTCTATCAGAAATCACAACAACATATTTAGCGGTCATTGTATTTAAATGTGAATTGTCGTGCGACCCACTTCTGATATTGTTTTGCTTACAATGAGAAACCAGCAAGATTGCATTGCAAATATTTAATTATCTACAACTTGTCTTGATTACTATTTATACGTAAATTTAATTTTCAATTGTTTTGTTCGTCTAGTATACCTACAACAAAAATAATATGAAGCTATTCTCAGAAGTTAAATATAGTTCAACATCCCAGAGCCGCCAGACGTCACGTATTTTCTGATGGATGAAATTTGGATGATTGAGTAGAGTTAGTACGTACTAAGAACACATACTTACCCGCTAACTGGCTTAGACGGCCAATTTTGAGATATGGGGTCTAGAAGATACATTACTTCACATATTTTCTGATAACTGATGTTCACGTATGTTATAGGCAATATCTTTAAAAAAAAAGTCCCAATACTCCCAGACACTTTCCGTCGACCGTTTTGCTTAACAGACGCTTTAAAGCTCCCAAAGTTATAGGATTTTAAAGCGTCTGTTATGCAAAACGGCCGACGGAATGCGTCTGGGAGTATTGGGGGCTTATTTTTAAAGATATTGCATATAACATACGTGAAAATCAGTTATCAGAAAATACGTGAAGTAAGTAATGTATCTTCTGGACCCCATATCTCAAAATTGGCCGTCTAAGGCAAGTTAGCGGGTAAGCATGTGTTCTTAGTACGTACTAACTCTACTCAATCGTCCACATTTCATCCATCAGAAAATACGTGACATCTGGCGGCCCTGTGATCTTACTCCAATAGGCTTTAACAAAATTTATAAAATCTTTTGTAGATTGCAACATATTATTAACAGATATCATATTAAAAACCTGTTATTTGTTAGCATTAAATCATATATATAAAAATCTCGTGTGTTTTATTATGCTTGTGATGGTAGTTTTCTTATACATTATATAGTAGGTATGAGAATAGGTCGCTAAGACACGAAACAAGTGTATGTAACCTGTATTCCAGATTACAAATTTTAAGTATTCCTGGACCTTCATCAGTCAATGGAAAGTTCCGACATCAATGTAGGCAGCTACCGAATAATAATTATTTATTTTACGTTTAATTGCGCCAAAGTGCTGTTAACTGCCCTCTTTAAAGTTTGTTAGGCGACAAATTATAGACTGGCTCGACCAGCTCTGTAAAGGCGAGCTTGTCTTTTAGAGTCAGGGCTATTTCGAAATTCGACATAGGGCCTCGTTTCAGGGCTACCCGTTAAAAAGAAAACGTGGTCAAGCATTGCCGTACAATTAGCGTGCAGGTCAACCATTTCAATTTCGTCTGCATATGTTGTTTCGTCGAATTTTTATGGAAATTAGAATGTTACTGAGACGTTTTACACAATATTACTACGTCCTCGCTCGAATTCGATCATGGTTTCAAATTTTTCGATTTGGGTTGTGTCATTTTTTTTGTCTGATCAGTCATGGTCATGGGCGTTATGTGTAGTTCTTGGAAAGAGTCTACAGACCACAGAGGAAGTGATTGCATCACTGCTTTTTCTACGCTCTGTCATCTTTTGAGCACTAGTGACTCATTGCAACTATGACATTACCATTTCTAACTTGACCTGTCACCATTTGTTAGTATTTTTAATATAATTAAAAACTTAATTCTACTAATAAATTATTATACTCAAGTTTTTAAACCTTTGTGTCGAGGAAAGGATATGTACGATTTTACGATAGAGTCGTATAGTTTGATTTCCTTTGGGGTGGGGGTGTAGTAAACCAGAACTAAAGTATTTTTCTACGATTTTCGTCAACTACCTATTTCATTTATGTTTATTGGCAGAGGCTATCGTTTTCAAACTATTCTCAAGCTTTTAGAATTACGTGCCCAGCTTGCATTCTTGTCTAGATTACAACCATTGTTAAAACAGGTTTAAATGTGCAGTTCTGTATTTTAATTACGAGTGACCTCCCCGACCCTCGTACCAGAACCACGGCCGTTCCATTAGTTTGCGAAATTCATCAGAATTGGAGCAGTAATTTGTGTGTGCGACGATTACGTGCCCTACAACAAAACGTTATTGCACATTTTTTTTTAAATATGTACTCACAATTCAAACTTTAGGAAATTAAAAAAAATATTAAAATAAAAGTTTTCGTTGCGTTCAGGGTTTTTAATAAGTTGTTTTCTCCGGAAAAAGATACACCGACCACAATTTAAAATTAAATTCTGACACTCCACTAAATTTCATAAGAAGCTAAAGAATGTCGCCGTCATCCAGACAAATGTCAGCATATTTTAGTCTATTTATATGTATGTATATTACGGCTTTGAAGGGAATTATTTCCAAATAAATTGCAGGACAAGATAAATCAGTTTATATATCTGGGTAAGAGCAGTGCAGTGCTAGGGAGTATTTTAAATAATTCGTGTTCACATAAGCTACATGAGTACATGACATTGCGCTGTATTTGGCAGGCATGTTGCTAACCATCAGAAGCAGGTCTTGCTCGTTCCACATTATTATAAAAAAATAAAAATCAGAGTAGATCTATATCAGCATTTCTAATTACCGACTATAATTTGATATAGGTACCATCTCAAATCCTGTTGAGTATTGCAGTTGTAACAAATACCTAACCTACTCCACTTTTACTGCTGACGTCATGAGCATTTCCGTGCCATCATATCACTACTATCAGTAAAAAAGAAATCAGTCGATACTCGAATCGCCGTTTAACTAACTCACTGGCCTGTAAATGACCTAAAAAGTCTATGCAAACTCACTACTTGTAGGAAATCGTCTTATCGGAAAGTCGTCCATGGGCTCGTTAGTTAAGGCATAGTACACAACACATGACGTAACTACTCTAGCTGGATTTATTGTGAACGTTGCATCGCGCACGTGCGGTGATGCGCGTGACGAACGCTCGGCTTAATTGGATGATATGTATGAAAACCAAATTGATTGAGCAAGCCTTCGAGAGCTTACGGATTTGATGCGCTCTTTGACTAATGTTTATTTAAAGGTAATATAGAAATTGAAATTTGGTCTTAACTATGGATGAAGTCTTGAGAAACACGAAGAAAATTAAAAACTTTTTCTCTAATCCCGAGATAGAGATCACCTGATAAGTAATAACGATTACGTTAACTTGCGAACAAGCGAACAAAAAAACTGTATCAAAATTGATTAATTCGTCTATGAGTTACAACGCTACTAATAACATTTAAGACACATGAAAACTTTAACGGGCATTTTCTTGAGTTTCGCATGTTTAAATAAACATTGATAATGTAGCAACTCTACTTGATCATTGGATTCATTGGAGTTCGAGACAGCTAAGCGATGTGCGAGGGAAACGTCCCCCCAATAATAATATAGCAGCTTCCATAAGCAAGTAACGTTATGCTCTCACTGTCGGGATTTTAGTAAGGACTCAACTTCTGTAACTTCTGTAACAATGAGAGAGTCATACTTCATAATTAATACCATAATTTGCCACCCTGGCTAGGAGCTGGTTGGCGAATGACCCATGTCCTATTGCTACTAAGCCACCGCTGCTTTTACCAAAAAATATACTCGTCTTTATTGTTTTAAGTCGGCATCTACAGTTAGACTGATTTTATCGTCCTGAAACGAGTCGCGCAGGCTTGCTATGCAAATGTCGCTAGCTGTAAGTTGTCAGATGTCGACGGATAATAGTTGCGCTATGACATCCGGCACACCCTGTCGCATTCTATTTATTGGTTCACTGCACAATCCTACTGCACGAATGCACAGTTTCATCATGCAAACTGATGTGTGCTTGGGAGGTATTTTTTTACGAATGTCTTTCTACATATACCTACATGATTTGATAAACAGCTTTGTATTCCTAGTGCCAACTCCCACTGAGTCAAGGTTTTAATCCAACATTCTGTCGAAGTGCATAGAGGGGTGCCATATGTATTATTTGAATCGTGTAGTATTCGTGATGTTTTCATTACTAGTTAAAATCAGTGATTCTGACGAACTTGTACAACTGCTGCTTGGAAAAGTGCTCAAAGGTGCAACCGGGGTTCGAGGTTCGAACCGACTATAAGCAGCACCCAGCGGCGTTACCCGCTTATTTCCTGCTTCCGTATTTTTCTTGCGATGAAAGCTAGCTTTTGTTAGTATACTGTATTTCAAATTTCAATCCGATCCGTTTCGATGTGTTTAAGCAACAAACATCCAAAATTTCACATCAACAATATTAGTTGAATAAATATTTTCACTAGGCATAGAATGTGAGAAGATTCGTTACGACTCTAGCCAACATCATGGATTTTGTTTTAGAAATGTATAATGTTAGCAAAAAGTGGTAGTGTTCTTTGTGATTTCTCATTTTCATTTTGTGGTGATGTTCGATCACATTTTACAAGCTTTACAAGAATAGAGGCAAATTATATTCATGGAATCAAAATTAAACATAGAGCACTACTTAAAATCTTTAAAGATTGTTAAGTTTTATATCTAAAGTAGAAACAGAAACTATTTTTTTTTATCTTTTAGCGATATTTGAAAGACAAAACCAATCGTGGAACCCATTTAATCTAAACAGACAAAATGGTTCTTTAAATGGGTACATTTTGGACTAGTTATATATTTTGATTTCGTTCGCTATGCAAGCTGAGATTTAACATCCTCATTGAGATTCAAAGTTCTGAAATACAAAATCAAATTGATGAATATTATACGGCATAAAGAATATCAGTCATCATTTCCTTGTTTTAGTCACAAATCTTTGTCCACATTGCCTTGACCTTATCAGGGTCCTATTTCTAAGCAAACAATCAAATAAAATTACACTTCCGGTCTGTCAACTGGCGGTGGCCCATCAATAGAGGATAGTTTAGATGATCAAGAAAAACAGTAATAAAATAATATTATGTTTTATTTTGTATCCGCAAAGTTCGTTGCTTTGTGTTGTTTACATTAAATTCATAAATGTTGACGATTTGGCGTTAAATCCATATGCATAAGTCTCTAATAGGATTACGCTGGAGAGTTCAAAGGCCAAGGGGAAAATTTACCGGAAATCGTAAAAGATGTTTTTGATTGACTTGACCACATAGATTAAGTAACAGTAACCCATGTACTGATTTTGAAGCCTTGTTATGTTTAGTAAAATGTATGTTATTGCAGCGTGGGAATGCCGCCAGTCTGTTGGGCACTTTCGGGCGGTGATTTGACGAGTGCGGAGATTTAAAGAGTGACTCTAAATTTGTGTTTGTTCCTACACGTATTATTTGATGTTATAAATTGTATTTATTCAATCCACGATAAAATAATTTTAAGATATTGTCCTTTTGTCTGGGAATAGTGTTGGATATTAATAAAAAAAAGTTTAGTTATAAAACTGGGTTATATTTCTGCCACAACAAAGTTTTGTCATTTTAGATGCGTAGAATCAAATAGATTTTTATTGATGGATAATTTGTTTGATTCAATTATAATTTATATTATTCTACAACGTTTTTAATCCTTGTGTATACAACAGTATTTCAAATACATAGT
>JADLOZ010000346.1:0-25000 GCA_017562165.1 Ectropis grisescens
TTTAAATTTTAAACATTATTTGGATTGAAATAATACGTTTTCTAATAAGTTACGGCTGGTCTAGTAAGTTACAGCTGACCTAGTCGAGAGAACGGCGACTGTCGATCCGGAGACCCAGGGTTCAAAATCACGCGCACCACTATCTTTTCAGAGTCATGTTCGTAATGCCGGTAATTAAAACGGTGAAGGAAAACACCGTGAAGAAACCGAAATCTACCTATAATCTAAGTTCTAAGTCATATGTTATCCACCAACCGACACTGGGCCAGCGTGGTGGATTATAGCCTTGTCTCTCTCCTTGCGAGAGAAGGCCCCGACGCCCAGCAGTGGGAACATTTAATGGGCTGTTTATGCTGCTACTTATTATGCTGATATGTTTTCTCCAAAATACAAAAATCTACTTCAATGACATGAAATTTAATTCTGTCATTCGACTAAATTTTATAAGAAGGTATAACTATGTCGTACAGATAAATCTTAGCTAGCCTATCTGTTTTTTATCGGATACACTTCGGAGAGTGTGCGACTGATTTGCATGATCTGATACCACCTTGCCCTTTTTTATCGGAATGCTCGTAGCTGGAAAAAGCGACATCGTTTCATGGTTGATGTTCCAAAGACACGAACGAAGAGATTTTACTCTAATTTTGTGATAAGAACATCTAGGCTGTGGAATACGTTGCCTGAATGGGTTTTCCCCGATGATTACAATCTTTGTGTCTTCAAATCGAGAGTGAATCGGTTATTTCTAGGTAAACACGCTCCATCGTAGACCGCATTGTCGTTTAACATCAGGCGAGATGGCGGTCAAGTGTAAACCTATAAAAGTTAAAAAAAAATCTAAGCTGATTTTAGTTTTTTGTTGATATTTGAAAAACTACTTCCCTGTTTTCGATATCTAAGATCACCTCTGAAGTATTTTCTACCAAACAAAAAAGGAATTATCAAAATCAACTAACAATTAGCGGAGTTATCGCGTAAAATAAAAAAACATGCAACCCGATTGAGAACATCCTCCTTGTTTGAAGTCGATTATAACCGAATGATGTTTGTTTTTCCACAAAAAAATATATTTTTGACAATTAATTTGTCATTCAAGACAACGCGACGCGATCACGTGGGCACTTCTTGAATCTAGAATCTAGATATTCTGTGGATCGTCTGTGATACACAGAATACTTAGAAGTTAGTATGTACCGAACGCGCCGTGCGTGTCGTTATTATTTAATGTTTGTGTAATTTCCGAACCACCAAACCGATAATGTTCAAATTTTGATGGGACAATATTAAAATGTGTTCTTTCTAACAAAAAAGAATTAATGAAATTAAACAACGCAAACATGAGTTACAACCAAATACACATTCTGACTTTCACCCCCTCCCGCAAGAAAACCGATCAGAATTTGGGGATCAAAAGTAGCCTACAGCAATCTCCTTAGTTTAAACTAAAATCATGCCAAGTTTCAGCTGAATTGAATCAGTAGTTTCAGCGTGATGCGTGATCCCTATACAGAAAGACAGACAGACAGACAGACAGACAGACAGACAGACAGACATGAAAGAAAAAAAATGCAGATTCGCCATCAGTATCGACTATGGAGTGCTCCAAAAAAAAATTTTTCAAAATATCTTCAATGTACAGAATTCGACCCGTTACAGTTTTATTATAAGTATAGATTAAATAATTCGCTGTATTTAAAATACTTACAATACAAGTCTTTGCCTCTGATGTATTTTTTTCATCTTCTCTGCCGCAATTATATTATATTGTAGAGGCAGGACTCTGCAGAGTCTGTGTATGTATCACACCTTTGCCAATTATTCTACCGAAATGAAGTTGTGTAAAAACTCACTGAGTTCCGTTTTGAAGGACAATGTTTCCAGAGAAGTCACTGGGCAAACAGATAAATTATCTTATATCGCGGGTGATGAGCGCAATGCAGTGCTAGGTAAAGATTTGGACTCATTATGTTCCAGTAGTTGCGCAAAATTGCTGTTATGGGTATGCGTCTTGCTTACCATCAGGCACATACATGTCCTGCTCCTAACGTCACTCTTTACTTAAAAAAAAAGGAACAAAATTAAAAAAAAAAGTTTTACCACCGACTACCTCGGATTTGTATTCTGTACAACATTCTACTAGTCAAGCCGTTTCATATGATACCCATAATGAGGTAGTAGTGAAAGAAATTAATGTAATTAGCCATTTTGTGGTGGCGGCCATCTTTGATTTGAAATTTGTTATAGTGTATAGTTTTTAACTACTCCAGCCCTTTCATTTGATACCCATATGAGGAAGGTTGTGAAGATATATTTTGTCTGCCATTTTTTGGAGACGGCCATCTTGAATGGATATTAACCAAACATAGCTAAGAACATCCGCACGGAAATAAACCTTCAAATAAAAATCACCGCACCGAAAGCGACCCATCCGTTTGAGCTCTACGGTTCCACAGACAGACACACACACAGACAGACGGACATCGACGGCAAACTTATAACTCTCCTGTTTTTGGTCGGGGGTTAAAACATGTCCGTTAAAATGATGAAGTAAGAGCGTAGCTTTCGCAATTATCTTCCATTCTCCTTTGATAAGCTAACCGAGCGGAAACTGAGAAAGGACGACAACTGTCATGTTTTAATTTCCTGTATTTTCTCCGTAACTTCTTTATTTTTTTCTGTAAAAAGCTTCTACAGAAAATTAGTTATGTTAAATCAAAGAATTTATGTGATTCCAGAACTAATTTATTAATCAAGGAAAATACGTTCAGGGTAAAAGCGATACAGCGATAGAAGGCGGAGAGAAAGGTGACCACAGACAAAACGTCAGTTTATAATGATTTGCGAGTTCCGTGTTGCAATTACATAATATCAACAATTAGAAATCTTAAAAAAAGGCAAACGGAAAATCTGTGAAGTCATTCTGAAGCTGTGGCGTGACCATAAGAAAGGTAATAATGCACTTTTATTTACGTATATTTTTTAGACTACTGGTCGCCAAGTGGTCGATGTTGGACCATAAAGCAGTTTTAAACTATTCTCAATGATTCGACCACTGACTTTAATAATGAACAAAGGAGCATACCTACGTGTGTGAAATACATAGTAGTGTGTAATGATTTTTTAAATTGATTTAATTTTATAAAAGCATAATAAATAAAAAATAGCATGAAGTACCTACTTCTTATACATAAACTAATAGCGGTGCGCCCGGCTTTGCCCTAGGTTTGTTTACATATGTGCTCGTAGGTACAGCCTATAGCACTCGAGGATCACTATTCTATATCACTATCCTATTCAACGGTGAAATATTTTTTGTAATCGGTCTAGTAGTTCCTGAAATTAGCGCGTTCAAACAAATAAACTCTTAAACTTTATAATATTACGAGTAGTATAGATAAGTGGCAGAAATTTCAACTTCCTTCCGCGCAATTTTCGTAAAAGGGTTTCAAGGTTTTGCTTCGCGTATTGAATTGAGCACTGGGGTCACAGATGAGAAAATATTTACTACGTAACTACGTACGTGTCTGGGTCTCACGGTAAACGTGATTCTGTCGTGTAAAATATCAAAGAAATCGAACGAAAGCACGAAATATCAAAGTGATGCGACACTTCATCTACATTTGATTTCACTTCAATGACCGATATAGTTAAATTATTTGAACATCATAATTCACAAATTCACAATTCAAAACAAACAAAATAATAATTCACAATGTCATTTAAAAATAATAAAATCGTAATTCAAAATGAAGAGTGACGATAGGAGGGTGTGAATAGCAATTTCATAAATGAACTGATTCGTTACTTTGTCCCGACAGCTAAAGCCGCAGGGAATTAATTTCCTGTATGATTGCCGCTGGGCAGATAACAGGGATTTACTCGTATTTGTGTTTATACCTACTACAAAATACAATTCGACTCCTCTGTATTAATTAATATTCTGTGATAGTGTGTGGTTGTTTCTATGCATTACTTTTTTATACAAATGGCAGTTGACCCAAAGTTTCTACCGAACTTTGGGCTAGCGCAGAAGGCCCAGGGCCCTAAGAATCTAATCTTATTAACTACAATACGCACATACGTAGAACATACCTTAGATACGTACCTTAGACCTTTCCATATATTTACCGTATTCAACGAGTAGGTACTCGTACAACGACTAGCTACTCGTACAACGACTAGCTGATCAAGGGCACCTCACGCAGTACGACTCGCAGCTTGGCTAGGGAAGCTTGAGGGACGATCGGGCACCGAAGGGGTTGTTATATTTGTTTTCGTAAGATTAGATTTTTACATTATTAATACAAAGACAGGCATAACAACATGAAGATTTAGTAAAAAATAAGTTGTTTACAAACAAAATATGTCTTGCAACGAGTTTTGACGTTAGGTACTACGAATCATTCCTGACATTAAAGCTGTGGTCAACCCATGACCTATTTATGCCGTGTAGTGTAGTGTGTTAAATTTTATGTAAATGTGAAAAGTATTGGTGTAAAATTACACATAGTAGAGTACATAAGAGTAGCAAATAATGACTCTACAGAGAGTTACGATAAATCCATTTAGATCTCAATCCGATTGAGTTGATCTTAGTTCACTTTACTGTACATGTCTGGAAACCAGGGTGAAGCTGCATAGTTGTACTATATCAAAAGGAACCTGATGTAGACATCGTTACGAACAGGTTTTACTACCTATAGGATTAATCAGTGAGAAATAGTACCTATCTACCTAGTCGGTAGACCTTTACAAAAATTATAAGGCGTTAGTTTTGTGGGGAACAATGAAAAACTTTACCTATAGCTTTGCTCCCATACATGATAGTAGTTGAAAGAATATAAGTATAAGTAAAGTGTACAATGCACATATTCACTTTAGGTTTAACATTCCTGTTAAAACTAAAGTAAATATGTTTACAAAGTGACTCTATAAACTCCGTCAAAGGAGATTGCTACGGGCTTCCACCCGTAGCAATCTCCTTTGCAAACTCCGCCAAAGGAAGAACCAACCCTTTTCCAATATTCTAAATGAGAAGCCGTACTGTTCGTGATGTAATATTTCGCTTTCTACAGAGATTTTCCTTTAAATTACTTTGCTGAGTTTGTACCAGGTATATTATATGCACTAAGAACGTCATTGGATTCTACCTTACAGAAAATTATGTGTATGAAATTCAGAGTTCCTTTTAGATAATTACCAATACTATACATTTTATATCACTAAATTGTACGAGTAAATACCGTCGTTTTGTAACTACGTGTTTGAGATTATAATCATACGGTAAGTTAGGTTAGTTTATACCCTAACGTTATTAGATTATAATCATACGGTAAGTTAGGTTAGTTTATACCCTAACGTTGTTAGATTATAATCATACGGTAAGTTAGGTTAGTTTATACCCTAACGTTATTAGATTATAATCATACGGTAAGTTAGGTTAGTTTATACCCTAACGTTGTTAGATTATAATCATACGGTAAGTTAGGTTAGTTTATACCCTAACGTTGTTAGATTATAATCATACGGTAAGTTAGGTTAGTTTATACCCTAATGTTGTTAGATTATAATCTGACGGTAAGTTAGGTTAGTTTATACCCTAACGTTGTTAGATTATAATCATACGGTAAGTTAGGTTAGTTTATACCCTAACGTTGTTAGATTATAATCTGACGGTATTTACAATTTTACGGTCTGAAATAGATAGATAGATTAACTCTTTATTGCACCTAAAAAGTAAACAGAGTTACAAATATGTACAAAAATTTAAAAAAAGTTACAAATGGCGGAATGGAATACCTTATCGCTAAAAGCGATCTCTTCGCTGCGTGCCGAAGGCGATTCGAGTGACAAGTTGTTCTTAGACCGAAGAGGCAGAGAGTACGCATCGCTCCAGAAGGTAAAACCATCTTTCAAATAACGCGGTGATGAGAGGTAAAATAAAATATTATAGAGTAGAGATAAATTATGACCATTCCAACGAAGATATATATGGATAGATAGATAGAAAACTCCTCATAGACACATCATCATCAGCCTGTATTCGTCCACTGCTGGACACAGGCCTCCCCTATGATACGCCACTCAGCCCGATCCTCGGTCTTACTTCTCATACATACACATATAGTTTACAGTAAATCACCTTTGAAATAGCACCGTGCCACGGGACCTGTTTAAAGGATCACACAGCATAGGGTTGCGAGTATATATTTGTGTATATCACCGCCAAATTTTAATTATCGTCAGTTTATAATATAACGCGTGAAATGATAATCTTACGGTAATTTTTTTTTTATATTTAACGCGTAAAATTATAAAAATGTAAGTACCGTAAAACGTCTAACGTCATTGTATTATAAACAGACCTAATCTATCATGAGTGTTATAATCTGACGTCATCAGATTATGAACTAACCCAACCTATCGTAAGTTTATAATTTCATACGTTTGATATATATAACCAGGTACTACATATCGGGGATTACAGTCTCGAGTTTCGTACGTACTCCTGACTTTCCTATAGATAGGTATGTATCTTTTCCTTAATCCTCTTAACTGGTAAGTCTGTCGATAGGTTAGTGCCTGCTTGAATAGTGATCAAGTGTAAAGCGACCTTACTTAGCCTCGTTAGTTTAGTCTGAATGTATATAATGTGTACCTATAAGACTACTGTAGGTAAACCTGTATTAAGTTCAATTTACTAATTGAACGGAAATTTAATCCGGCATTATAAATTGCTAATTTTAAGCCATGCAAACCAGTGTTGTTTTCGCAGGTAAGTTGATATGTCACAAAATTTGTTTTCAGCATACTGGACACGTAAACCGAGGTGTATGTGCTCCGGAGTTTTTTGTGAAAGTCTATCATGCAATCAACTGTAGTGAATATAATCAGATGAGGTTATTATTGCTTTGAGAGTCTCAGTATACTCCCAGTGAAAATTTCCTTTTCTTTTAATATATTGTTTTCACAATGAAACATGTCCCGCCGCTTTTTGAGCCGACGTATAGTTGAATAGTAAGTTGACTCACAAGTTCATTCGTGTGCTTTTGTAGTCCCAACTTAGGCCCCCCAGCAGACGGCGTATTTTAAACGCGCAGACGACGCGCGTATGCGCTTCAAACGAGATTCGAACGCAACCTTGGTAACATGGAGCGATCGTGAACCGCGCCTCTACTACGGGTATACGCGCAACCACAGCGACACAGACGCGCTGTAGACGCTCGTAGCTTCCGCGTTTTGATCAAATACTCCTCGTTAGTTGTAGAATGTGCATTTAGGTTTAGTGGGCTGTTGATGATGAGTTATAGAATGACAACCCTCCGCTGCCCCTCCTCCGCCCTTATGTACGCGCTTCAAACGAGTTTCTAACGCGGTTCAAGCGCGTTTTGAATCTATACAAACGCAAAAAATCGGCATCTACAACGTAGAATACGCACGTTCCTGAAACGCGCGTCGTCTGCGCATTTCAAATACGCCGTGTGCTAGTGCCCTTATAGTTAGTGCCATCTGTCTTATTTAAAGATTTGTGGACCTCCGTCGTTTAAGTTCTACGAAATACGTACCTACTACGGAGTAGAGTGGAGTAAACTTTTCCAATCGATTTGAATATACTACAAATTGTTACTAATTCTACTAGAAGAAATCGAGTAGCCCAGTGCGGATAAGGCCCTATTTTACTACTGAGGTCGTGGGCGAACCCCACCTGCATACAGCTTTCCATCATATAGAAATGTACCAGTTTAGCATTAACCATGGCTTATATTGTGAATAAAAACAGCGCCGGGATGTCATGTTCTAAGAAAGATTTATTTGTCGAAATATGATATTCGCTAATTTGCACTAGCACACGTGGCATTGATTCTCTTCTTATGAAAGAAGGCCCCCCGGACCAGCACAAAGAATATATTCATAATGAGCTGTTAATGCTTTCGCTAAAAATGACGGTACTTAGAAACATAAATATTGCAATACACCGGTGTATACCAAATGTAATGTAACTTAGAGAACTTTTACTTTTTCTTCGCTAGTTTATTTCTTCTTTTCACAGAATTTCTTTTTCAACTGGCTCTATTGTTGAGAGCTCACATCGGGTGCCGCTGATCTTTAGAGTTGAAAAGGCCGACTTACCGATGTGTATGCACACAGCTGTCGCGCGTCGTCTACAGTTTCCTTTGCAATATGTTGCCCTTATGTAAGAGTGCTACTTATGATAGCTGGGAGCAGTGAGTTGATTTTGATTAATTTGTTTATTTTATACTGTATTCATGATTTCAGGATGAATGGCGTAGCAGAGTTTTTACGTACGTACTCGTGTACCTCACGCTATTATAAATTATTTTATAAAATTAAAAAATTATTTTTTAGTTCGCTCCCCGTATGTGGTATCTACTTGTTGCTACTTGTTCTATCTGTATTAACTATTTTTTTCTTTCTGTTTGTTTTATCAGTGAAAACTGTATTTGGCTTCAGTGTTTCCACTCATCTAAATTTTATGATTATGTAATGCTGTTTGTTTTCCATTTAGAATAAAATAAAATAAAATAAAATAAAATAAAATAAAAAATAAGTACCTAACTATTAATAAAAGGACAGCTGTGACGATCGCGTATTAAGAGTTTATTTAAAGTAAAACACTTTAATGTTTTAATTCGTTCCCATAAAAAATACTAACAGCTTATTTTGGAAATCTCAGGAATTGTGTTAAAGAAAAAAAACTTGTAATTTTGAATAAATAAGAATAAACGTCTTTATTTTTTAAACTACGTAGGCACTGTGTTAATAGACTTGTTTCTCACTGGCCACCTGTTATCAAATGATGTAGTGTAATAAAATATGTAACGCGTTTACCTAGAAGTTTTCTAGAAGAAGCCTATTTACTCTCGTTTTATTTGTATATGTACCTGCCTGATACATGCAATGCATTTTTACTAAAAAAAAAATACTTTACTGGCAAAAATAATTTGTACCAAAGTCTACTACCAAAAACATACTTCTTTTAATTATTGCTCGAAAATTCTCTGGCACACGTGGTAGCGGGGAATGTAAAGTAATTTAATTTTTGTGACAAAACGTTATATACCGTTAAGTTTTCACTATTAATCATTACATGTTTGTAAGATTTAAAATGTACACAAGTATAAACATGTTCTTAGTTAAACAGTTTTATTGTTAAAAACATGCATTGCCATCATAACTAAAGCTGGGTACGAAATATCAGATAAGTCTGACAACGGTAAGGTGGTAAAAAAAGTAAAATCAATAACAAAATTTGAGGCAAACAAACAAGTTAAGCTAAATAAAACTGTTTAAAAAGTGGAGAAACGTGCGAAGCGAGACAGCCGCACCCGTTGATCACCCAGAATAAAGTCGTATCGTGAACGACAGACAGATAGACGCCAAGTCAACGAGCAGGCAAAGGAAAGCATAAAACGCGACCGGCGTCGTTCGCTCACATGCGAGCGGCCGGCGCTTAAAGCCTAACGTGCGTACAATCGGTAACTACCATTGACCCAATTCTAATTCTAAGCTGTACGTAAAGCTTTGTGCAAACGGACACGATCAATGGTCGTTGAAAGCCACTACAGCTACTTGTGTTCTGATCAAGCAGATTAATTTGAACAACGGGTTTAAACAACATTTCCCTAGGAGTGATCAATTAATTCTGGAACGATTTATTTAATATACTTTTTAACTATTGGTTGTGTGTGAGTTGTAACAACGTAGTAAAGTCTGCAAAATCTTTAAAAAATTAATAACTTTAGCTTATGTGATTATAATCAAAACACGTCAGTCGCGCGGTTTATGATAAGGTTTCCATAAGGTTCCATTGAGATCGATTTTTTAACCATAATAGGTTTATATTTGTCCGCCATTTCGCTTGATGCTAAGTGATAATATCTACGATGGCGTGCTTATAGGCGTGCTTGCCTAGAAAACAAAATAACGATACACTCTATATGATCGTGAGTCGTGACTTCTAAAAGCGTCAGTTTGCACAATGCCTTGGTTTCGGTGATAAAAATGGTTAGATGTTGAATCGATGGTACATGTATTGTGAGGGAGGGGCGAGAATGAGCGCTTGCGCGAACCAAGTTGCCGCTTTGGTGGTCGGTTCAGTTGGCACCACCGGGGGTTGCGACTGACGACGCCACGCGGCGACGAGACTCCGACATCGCTGCGGCTTCCGACCTCGCGGCCGATCCTGCTACTCGTCACTTCAATTATCACACTACACGCCTGAAAGGTACGTCACTTTCTCTTTCATTAACTACTTTTACAACTTTATTTACGCGCGATATTTGTTTACGTTAATAGAATTAATTAACTTTACTGTTTATATTCTAGCCGCTATTTGTTTTCATTTCAGGTTTAATAATTTTTTTTTCACAATAAGTAGTAACGTTATGAGGTGGCTGTGTGAATTTTATTTAAAATAATAAAAGGTGTGTCAATCGTATACGCTTGTACTTGTTGTAAATTACTTATTTGTTTTTAGTCAAGTGGTCTATGTATCTAGGTGTGTGTCATTATTTATCTTTTTGCATTATAAGCACTATAGCTAATGTCACAGACAAATTTGAGATTCCACAGTCCACTTCTACTTATTAAATAGATTGACGTATACACGACACTTAAGCCCAACTCGGTCTGTAATATTAAAGAAAAAAACAAAATTAGGACACGACGTTTACGACGATGTTCCTGGTGAACTCTTAACCAAGGCAACCGATATTCACCAAAGTTGGCATTTATGTGTAATTTGGGCCAACTGAAGAAATAGGATAGTTTTAATTTTGCTTGGATGGTTTAAAATCACTACATAGTATAAAACAAAACCACTTCCCGTGTCTGTCCGTTTCCATATAATATAATCAAGCATATATAGTATATATGCTTAGACTTTAACACCAAACAGATTTTGATGCTAGTTTTTTAATTGATAGTGATTTAAGAGGAAGGTTTATGTGTATAATACGTGCATAAAATAGTAGAGAAGCACAGATAATTTGGAAGGTATTTAATGTAAAGTCATAAATAAACACATTTTTGCGCTTACACTGCAAACGCTGGCTGAACCCTAGGTCTAGGTCAGGGGTTCCCAAACTTATTTTGTCTACTGCCCACTTTGAGAATAAATTGTTATCGCCCACCTTTTTTCACGCACTTAAAAACTATTATAACTTCAAATTAAATTACTAATTAATTGTTGTGAGCTAATATATTAGCGGATATTAAACATTCATACTAAACGAGCCTTTTACTATAACTCGCAAGAGTTAACTTGAGACTTGAGCCCAGTAGGTAACACACAACAGACTCATGGATCTGCACAACGTCCCCATTTTTTTCTGGGTCTCTTACCGATCCCCCCCTTTAGGCCTGCAGCACCCACAAAGAGGCGCTATCCCCCACTTTGGGAAAGACTGATCTAGATCAAAATAATGTAAAGTCTGTAAAATAGTATATGTCTATCTTTTAGGAATAACCCACAATAACCATTTTTATTAGTACTTATGTATATTTAGTTCCATCATAGTATATTTAGTAGCATTGCACCCGTGCGAAGCCGGGGCGGGTTGGTAGTTAACAATAAATTGACTACTAATTTCGATGATTGTAATTGATCGTAAGTTTCATAAGTCTCGAATAAATAGCGTCTGAATATGCTACATAGATTAGGTAGTCGAAAAAAAGCGGGACAGACCGCTGGTTTTAAAATATTTTACTTGTGGACTAAGGCTTTGTCCCCAGTGGGCAAACTATTCCATATATTTCAAATGGAGTGTCCACAGTTTGCTAGTTTTGAGCAAACAGCGTATTGTCAGCGCAAAACTAGCAAAAATGTGGACATTTCATTTCAAATACATGAAGGGCGTATTAGACTAACTAAGTCGGCCGCTCACAGTTTGTCTACTGGGGACACAGCCTTAAGAACGCCCGAGGAATTGTTCGTCCCAGTTGTTTCGGTATCTTTAAAAGGCTCTGAAATCCTTCGCTCCCTTATGACATTTAAATGTAATAGCGTGTTATTGATCATCCTTTGAAAACAAAATATGGAAAGGTACACAACGGATATCGTATGTGATTTTGGAGACCCAAGGGCATTTTTGTATATTTGAGGCGGTAAATTGTTTGTTCGCCGTTTTTCCCAATAGTACTTCTTGCCTTGCCTTTACGTGGGACACTCAAGAACTTTTGCGAAAATAAAAAAAATGTTTTATGGGTTAAAATATTATTCCTAAAATACTCTCCACCAGAGTTACCAAAGTTTAGTTTGTCTGTTTAAAAATAAAAATTCACTTTAGACGAAAATTGATCGCATTGAGCAGATTTTTTTATTTTTGGTAATAAAAGAAGTCACACTGTGCTAGATCAGAGCCGTAAGAAGGGTTAACTCAGGAGCTTGACCGGCGTGCTGTCCAGGAAGTCCCTTGTTTTGATCGCGGTGTGCGCGGGAGCGTACGAATAGCCACGGAGTCATTTGTTTGATTTAGCCAGGTAAAATACTCTAGTACTCGTTTGAGGTAGATGGTGGAGAGTATTATCTTGATCTTAAGTATCCTGAGCAGTGAGCATTCTTCTTCAACACCACATCTCAAAGGCGTCCGCGGTCTGCTGATTTAACTGTCCATGTCTCCTTCATATGAAAAATAGAAGTGTAAAAAGAAAAGTGTCATGCTCCATAGAGAAAAATAGAAAAGTCCAGGGCCCGGACTAGCCTCATCTTCGTCTGGAGATTTATCCCTCTTGTCTTTCATATCCTACAAAGCTGCAACATGACACCCTTTGCTATTGCGATGTGCCACCGATCATTTGTTTCGCTGGAACCTTTGTTGTTGATGCCGGAACTGAGGTAGATGAAATCCTCGGCCGTGTCCAGGCCTAACACGCCAGTGAAGGTCAAGGAACCAGCACGATCTACCGCCATGAATTAGGTCTTTGCTCTGTTTATTGATAGTCCAAGTTCAGCGCTGACATGCTCCATACGACTTAAGAATAACGACATTTCGTGTTCACTTGTAGCCAAAAGTGTCGTATTGTCAGCATATCTGAGATTTGTGATTTTGACTCCGCCTACTCTTACGCCTCCATCCCAATTTTCACAAGTCTGTCGCATTATATACTCCGCATATGCATTGAATAATATGAACACAATGCAGCCCTGGCGTATGCATTTTCCAAAAAATAAAGGTTGAGATGTCATTTCACCACTCCTTGGTTTGAATGCTAGAGTCCTAGGAGCAACGTGATCAAGTGGTTTGGAACGCCCAGGGCTGCCAGCACCTTCCACAAAGACTCCCTATCCCTATTGACACAGTTAAATGCTTTGCTGTAATCCACGAAGTGCATAATGACTGGCACATTGTGCTCGTATGCTTTCTCAATTAGTTGCATTACATTGAGAAGTCGATTACGATGTAAACATGTCGAGACTAGCCTGTTTCAAATTTGTTTATTATAACACGGCACCCAATGTTTTTTTTTTTTTTTTTAAATAAAGAGTGACGAGACGATCAGGCCATGTGCCTGATGGTAAGCAATATGCCTGACACATAACAGCACAGTGACACGCAGCTATTGGAACATGAAGAGTCCAAATCATTACCTAGCACTGCACTGCGCTCGTCACCCAGAGATCTAAGATCTTATGTAATGTTTGTCCTGGGCGGGAATCGAACCCACTACCGACGACAAATTAAGTAGATTTACTGATCCACGCGACCTGTCGATAGTGATTCTTAATGTCAGAGCTGATTATGTGTTTTACGATTTATTTATAGAATATCACTGTATAAGCTATTAATTATTTACATATCTTTATGTCAGTGCAGGCGTTATCCATAACAATACTATATTATCCTTGCCCTGAACCTCACACACTTAGTCCGCCACTGCTATATTGCCTCTGCAATGCTGATATTACACAAAGCGTCGCAATTTGCTGAAATAGCAACATGCAGTTTCCGCGTATTTCCTGTGCTGTATATGTATGTGTCTGACTATGCCGACTTTTGAGCATCACAACAGCGTCGATGAGACCAGCATCAGCAGCCCATTATATTATATTCCCACTGCTGGGGCTCGGAGCTTTCTCATCCGCCACGCTGGCCAAATGGCTGACCGATTACACCTGTCATCAAAAGACGTCATTCAGGGTAAACACTGCTATCCTACGATATTTTTCTTCACCGATGAAAAAAAAACAAATCAAAATTAAAACTTTTCAGGTAACTTAACCTATATACAGTAAATAGCACACAATAATAACATAAATCATCATAATTTTTCTGTCATTTATCAACAGTCAGGGAAGCTAAACCTGAAAACATGTTAAAACACTGGTTATGACGTATTCGTATATATATGCACAATGCACATGGAGAAATAAATACTCAGGGATGTTGGTGTGATTTGAACCTAGGATTTTACGATTTTACCCATTAGCCCACCAGCTTTCTAGATTATACCAACGCTGATCGTTTATACAGCGATGCGGGAGCGTCCCCGCGTTCCCAGCTTATGCAAAGTCAAAGTATTTTATTCATAAATGTACAATTTTCACGTCAATTAATAAATAATAAAAACAAAAGAAAGAGCATACACATTGTATACATTTCCAAAGTTTGAAATGGCTACTTCACTATATTATAACAACTGTCGTACAGAAAACTGTCAAGGATTAAACTAGATAATATGCTTTTATTACAATTTTACTGACCCGTGTCATTTTTTTTACATTACTTATGGGAACTTTGTCATCACTATCTAAGAAAGGTTTGATCGATAAGCTAGTACCTACTTTAATCTGTTTTTGAAGCTGCCGAAACTTGGGACTGAAATAACAATTTTAGGAAGAGTGTTATAAACTTCCGGTCCCATAATGTGAGTCAGCTTCCGTGACCTCATGAGTGAGTGTGCTATAACATCCAGCTTGTCGGCGTTGCGTATGTTGAGATAATGTCTCTCTCCTCCCGTATTGTACGATTCTAGATTATTTCCGACTTACACAGGCCCTTGAAAAATCAAGAAAGATGGTGACGTAAGTATTCCAAGCTCTTTGAAATACGAGTATGAACGGCAAAGGTCGGAACCACGTGGAGATCTCAGTCTATCGTAATTGCCATTTTTCGGATAAATAATAGTTATTATAAATATTTAATTTAGATATTCCAGAAAATATGTATATCTGTAATTAAAAATACAATAAGTATATTTAATTTTTCGAGCTGAAGCTGTGTGATTTTTGAGTGTCAGAAAAAAAACACTAATATTTATGTACCTCTAATACGAGTGGATTAATACTAAAAATACAATAAGTATATTTCATTTTTCGAGCTAAAGCTGTGTAATTTTTTAATGTCATCATGGTAATAATAGGAAATTAGTTAGATTCGGCGTAGGGATTCTGAACCTCTGAAGTCAAACCTCTTGGTCTTTGTCTTACCCGTTTAGAATTACAGAGACAAGGATTGTCATTCCGAATTTGAGTCGTTTGTATTGGATACAGAATCGGTAGGCTGATATCGTTAACACGTTGAGTCCGGTATAACCCGACCGTAACTTTGATGCGGAAGGCTATGCCTAAACGTATTATTTCCTCCACGTAAAAAAAATGAAAGCTAGGTAGCTGAAATAATATATCTAAATTTTTATTACAAGCTATTGATACATAGAAAGATAAAACATATGCAGTATTTTTATTACATACTAGTTGTACCCTGCCACGCTTCGCTTTACCGCATTGTGATGCAAAAATTAGATAAAAACAATCCTTGATGCGGATTATATATCATTGTAAAATTTCAGCTCGATCGGTGCAGAACTTTTTGAGTTTTTGAAGCGTACACAAACCAACATAACATTTTTATATATAAAACTAGCTGTACCCTGTCACGCTTTGCTGTGGCACATTGTGATACAAAAGTTAGATAAAAACAATCCTTGATGCAGATTATATATCACTGTAAAATTTCAGCTCGATCGGTGCAGAACTTTTTGAGTTTTGGAAGCGTACACAAACCAACATAACATTTTTATATATAGAGAGATTACATATTTTACTCGTAGCTTATTCAACAATTCTTCGTCATATCATATCATATCATTTATTCAATTGCAACATGTACGTGACATTGACTTAAAACTTAAATCTAGTAGGTGAATGACCCTGTCTGGGCGTAGCAATACAATCAATTACAATAAAATTACAACAATAACAACTTATTAATACACTAAAATATCAAAATCATGCTTTTGTGTTAATGACGTGTGTTTGAAATATATTGAGATTCTTCTAGGAAATCTTTGACGTTGTAGTATGCCTTGGTAAGCAAAATTTTTTTTAATTTTTCACAAAAAACTGTTTCGTTTTGTTCTTCTCTTATACAATAATAGATTGGTAATGCGTAAAAAAATTTAATTACCATGTACTCTGGGCCTTTTTTATTATTTCTAGTCTTGGTTCAGGGGCTATAAGCTGATATTTACGTCGGGGGCTGCTGTTAAACGTGAATAAGTTAGGGTGCTTCTTAACGAACATGGTAGTTTCTAAAATGTAAATACTGGGTAATGTTAGCATTTGTTGTTTAATAAAAAATGGTTTACAACTATTGCTTTGGTGGATATTTGCTAATATACGTATACATTTTTTTGAGTAATAAAAAGATTGTTTGCATCTACATTCATCAGCTTCTAAAACTGGTTTACATTTTACCAAAGTGTTTTGACCAGAATTTAGAGAACTTCAAAAGTTGAAGAGCTCCTTAATGTGTACATATGTTACGTTCACGATACATTTGCTTGTTGTGATTTTGTGACGGAATATTTTGTTTGATGGTACAAAATATTGATATTGATGTTATATTTTAACAAAATCTATCCAACGTATCTATTATATTATACATAATAACTTTGATAAGTATTAGAATTTATCTTATTTCCGATTATTATTATAGATTCAGTTGTCCATATTAGAGGTAGGTACACTTAATAGTGTAATTTAGAGCGTGGAATGACATTCATATATTACAATTATTGATCATTAGGCTATTTCAGGCGGCCTTATTGTTGAAATCGATCTCTTATATACATTATATACTAAAAAAGTACCAATAATCAAATTATATGTGTAGTATGACACATATAATTTTATTTTATTTTTATTCCTTTAGAACCGTCGAGCAAAAAGTCCCTTACCACTAGGGTAAAGGAAAATTGCATTAAGTACACTGCATCAGTGGAAAACCCTTTAGATTTGAGTAGTTTTATTCCGACTAAGCAGCGGAATAACCAAAATTCTATAAAAAGTGATGATTCGGTTATAATTAAGATAGTAGAGAACAAAATTAGCGATGGCGACATCAAAGGCGCTGCACGTATTCTGTTTTCCAGTGACACTATTGCGCCAAATACAACACACACCATTCAGTCACTTCGTGACAAACATCCACCTGCTACAGCTAATCTCCACCACCCTGATCCACCACAATCAGATGACGTCACTATTGAGGCCACATCGTAGGAGGTTACGGCTGCGATTACACATTTTTTGAGTGGCTCAGCCGGAGGCCTAGATGGCCTGACACCTCAACATCTAAAAGATCTTCTATCTTTTAGCTCTGGTGAGGTCGGAGAGTCCCTCTTGAGAGATCTAACCTCTTTAGTTAATCTCATGTTTTCTGGTCGAGTCAGTAGTGACAGTGTCGAAGCTTTGTACGGCGCTAATCTGTGCGCACTTTCCGAAAAAGATAGTGGGATCAGGCCAATCGCTGTCGGCATCACATATCGCCGCCTTCCTGCCAAGGTGGGTTGTAGGTAAAAAGGTTGCTCTTTCTCTCCCTTTTCCAACCAATACAACTCAGTTTTGGTTCGCGGGGTGGATGTGAGGCTCTTCTCGATACGTGTCCTGGTATCGTGGATCGTGCTCGTTTCCTTGCTGTGTCTGTATGGGAATCGGGCCTTTGGTTACAAGCTTTGCCATCTTTCAATACCGGTAGCCTATTAGATCCAACTGCATTTCGTCTAGCTGTTAGCTTGCGCTTGGGTGCGAGGTGCTATGAAGCCCATCGCTGCCATTGTGGTACTGCCGTCGACCAACTCGGTCACCACGGTCTCTCTTGCTCGAAAAGCGCGGGTCGTATTGGCCGCCACGCCAGCCTGAACGACATCATACGCCGGGCTTTTTCCACCGCCAATGTCCCAGCCATACTCGAACCGAGTGGTCTTGCGCGTGACGATGGCAAAAGGCCTGACGGCATGACTGTTGTGCCTTGGGAAGTTGGGTCGGCCCCTAGTGTGGGACGCAACTTGCGTCGATACTCTGGCACCATCACATCTTCCAGAGACACATAGTAGGGCCGGTGCAGCGGCTAATTCAGCTGAGCGACTCAAACGGCGCAAATATGCAACCCTAGGAAGTGGTTACATATTTGAGCCTTTTAGGGTTGAGACTTTGGGACCGTGGGGGCCGGGAGCTCACCTCATTTTCAAAACCCTATCCGAGCGCTTAGTCGAAGCGACGTGTGACCAAAATGCTGGCGTTTATTCGGCCCAACGCATAAGCATTGCCATTCAGCGTGATAATGCCGCCAGCATGCTGGGTACGCTTCCGATTGGTAGTGGGCTTGAACATCTTGATTATCTGTAGACCTACAGTGGTCTATGGATAATTCAGGTGTGCTTAGTGTAAGTAGTTAGTTAGGTAGGTTTGTAGTGTAGTGAAGTAGTTCTCATTGTATTTTAGTTTTGTTAATAAAGGCTCTGCCCAGATAAAAAAACTTAGCTTTATTTTACTGACTCTGCAAAGAGTCCTGCCTCTATGTCAGTCTATTAGATTTGCGGTAAATTTACAGAGCCATAATATCGCGTTTGGAGCTGATCGTGGATTGTGCCGCACTTATGCAGCTCGCCGGAATACCCACCGGTGGCGGTTGGACGGTTGGAATTCTGAATGCCATAGCTGGCGGCAGACTCTCGTAAATAAATCTACGAAGTCTTTGCCTTAAACCTATTGTGTGGGATGAACCTAAGAAGGCCTGCTCTTGATTGTTTACTCAGCTGATCTAAAAATATTTGTTTAGTTAGTTTATTCATCTAGTGTTGAAACAAAAAAATCGCATAGAATAAATTTTAAAAAAGATTGAATGCGATGTTTTGTTATTTATTTACATGTAGACAGCGTTATAGAAAACATACTTTGAACATTTTGAAGGAACCAATTTACAAGAAACGACATCATTTCACGTTACCTGAATTCAGGTAATGCGACGATACTCCTGTTGAATGTTAATTTAACAGGTGCCTACTAAAATTAAAATTTGAATTTAAAGGTCACTAATGATTACTTATTGCCCAAGTTGATATCGACCCGCGCAGCGATCGCGGGCCAAGCCGCAGAATACGTAGGAATGACAAGGTTTTGGTACTCTAGAATAGGTAACAGTTGCTAAGACCGGGTACCCCAGAATAGGTTTAAGTAAGAAGATTTGCTACCGTGGAATAAGTAAAAGTTGCAAGGACCTGAAACCGTAGAATACGTAATACTTGATCCCCGGGTCCTACAGATTAGGTGGCAGTTGCTAGTCCCGGGAATTGCGGGTTCCCAAGGCTCGTGCGTCCTTCAGCCTGCAACTACAGTACACGTGCTTCAATCCTACCTCTACATACTCACGCACACTAGCGCAGAATGTCTCACGACCCACTGGCACTACATCTTAGGGCCCTAGCACACGACGTATTTTAAGCGAGCAGACGACGCCAGTTCAGTTTCGCGCGTCTTCTGCGCGTTTCTGCGCCATAGATGCCGATTTTTGTGTTCGGATAAATTGAAAAGGACGTAAAATGCTATACAAACGCGTGTGTGAAGCGCGTTCGAAACTGGCTTGAAGCGCGTGCAAAGGGGCGGAGCATTAAGAGGAGAGGCGTCATTGTACAACTGACGAGGAGTATTTGATCAAAACGCGGAAGCTACGCGCAACCACAGGGCGTCAGTATCGCTGTGCTGCGCGTATACGCGCATTGGACGCGCGGTGCACGATCGCTCCATGTGCTTAGGTTACAAGGTTGCTTTCGATTCTCGTTTGATGCGCGTCATCTGCGCGTTCGCAACACGGCTTGTGCTAGGGCCCTTAGATCGCAACAGCGATACTCCCCAAGCGATACTCGCAAGTAATATATTTTGTCATAACTCTGTGATTCCGATGAACACTCATCACTTAAAACTATTATAATTTATTTTATTTTATTAGGTACTAGCGACCCGATTCGGCTATGCTCGCATGTTGTCGTATAAATGCCATAAATCCAGTTAAAAACTATCCTACGTATCCAGTATCAAGTTGTACCAAATTACACATGAATGCCAAATTTCGTGAATATCGATTGGCTTGGTGAAGAGTTCACTGGGAACAAACATCATGACACTGGAGTTGATTACAGAAAAATAACTACTCTTTAAGGTATTTATCACAAGGAGTTACAAGGACAAGAACAAAATTTAAAATTTTGACTAACCCCCGACTACCTCCGATTTGTTATCTTAACAACATTCTACTAGTCAAGCCCTTTCATTTGATACCCATATCGAGGTAGTTGTGAAAAAAGAAATGTATTTCGCCATTTTGTAGTAGCGGCCATCTTGGATTTGAAATTTGTCATAGTGCAAAGTATTCTACTAGTTAAGACCTTTCATTTGATACCCATATTGAGGTAGGTTGTGAAGAAATATTTTGTCCGCCTTTTTGTGGAGGCAGCCATTTTGAATCGATATTAACCAATCTTAGCTAAAAACCACCGCAAGGAGCTTTCCGAATGAAAAATACCGCATCGGAATCGGTCCAGCCGTTTGAGAGCTACGATGCCACAGACAAACATACACACAGACATACATCGACGTCAAATTTATAACACCCCGCTATTTGCAGCGGCGGTTAATAATACAATTTATTTACTAATGAGTATTATAATTTACTTTTTATGTAAACTAAAATAAAATACATGTTTTTAGTAAAAGTTAACGTTTACGTTTACCGTTGCATTTGTGTTCGAAAATTCCTTAAAGCTTGGTACGGGGTGTACGTTCTGTGGGGTGTACAGTTGTGTGCTTCTAGCTCTGACCTTGAACCCCGCGGGTGCGTCTCATCCCCGCGCAGAGCAAATTTCTGCGTTAGTATACCGCGATCTCTGTTCCAAAAACGTTCTCAGTGATCACAATATTGGAACCCTTGGACTTTTATCAAAGACCTGGGCGTTTTAGCAGAGTTTGGAACCCGGTTAACCATAAATATGTGAAACAAGCGAGTAAGTTATTTTTTTCTTTTGAATTACTTTTTTGAAATAACTTTCCTTAAGTTACGTAATAAGAAACATTAAATCTTGAGGAAAAGCTAGAGAGATTATGATATAGATGGCTGGTTGATTATACATTATGGTTGATTGTAGGTTTTTCCAGGCGATACATTTTTTAGAGATATTTTAGAGTGCTAACTTGGAGTAAGTACGCTATGTTTCAATGCCAAAGTTATCGATTCGCATTGCCCGTGACCTTGGGCTAAAGCCGGGACGCTCGCATCTGCGCGGTGCGTTTTCTGCATCCATTCATGTCAAACGAGATAGCATCACTACACCCGGTACTCAGATATGTGTCTACCAAGTCTTGCGATATGAGAAAGTTATCGTATTAGCCATTTCTAAAGCTGAGTTTATATAACTGTGTATTATGTCTTAACTACTACTATGTTTCTATGGTGTCTGATTGTGTAAATGACCCTTTAGCAGCAAATCATACCACATAGGTACAAATAAAGTAATGTTATGACATACGACGGAGTGTAGTTGCCCGGAATTAATTAATTTCAGTTTCCCATTTCGATAGCGCATTCCGTCAGTCAACTATAAATGTTACAAAATAACTGAATGTACATTTTCATATTTACATTGATGTATACGGAGCCAGCAGAAAAATGAGTTTCACGTTTCAATAAATACAAATTTATCAGTGGCATCAAAAGTTGAAGTTACGGTTAATAATGCTTTAGACAAATACGAAAACAATTTTCTCGCTTTGGAAATATGCGTTTGTCTCGTTTCATTATTGCATATTATGAACCACGTTAGAAAAAGGAGAAGGTCTTTTTAAATGTATGTTACGCGGTAGCTCCGCACATTGCTTAATTGATATTGATGATTCTTTTTTGTTGCGTTGGTTACATAGAGGTGATCCCATTTTAATTTTATCGAAATATCTTGAATTATGATCAGTTGAATATGTGAGTTTAATTTTGAAATTGAAGTTAGTTATTTTGTGTTTCATAGAAAAAATAATTATTTAAGCAAGCCTATAGTGGCTAGGTATAGCTACCCTATGAAGTTGCCTTGTAAACCCGGAGAGGAGTAGGTAGTAGGTGTAAAGAATGTAGGTAATATGGCAAACATTTCGGAAAATTAACCATATTCTTTCAATAATTTACAAGTCACAGATAATAAAGTTAATAATAATCAATAATTTACTAGGAATATAGCCTTACTTACTAGGAGTATGTCAGTTCTCCGGTAACGACTCGTACCTTTCCTTATAGGTAGGTAAGCACTAACGGGTCGTTTAGTGCGACGGTGAGCTCACAAATGAAGTGCGCTGACCTAGAAACACTGTTTCCACCTGACCTTAAAAATTTCTAGTTCACAACTCCGAGGAATTATTAAGCTGGCATCATTGTTTCATTGTATTGCTGTATTCTGAAAGTAGTGACTGTCTACAGCCTAAAGTCAGAGAACATATAAACTTTTCGATTAAATAATACAGTTGTTTGATAATATTTATGTTATTGAAGCCGTGGTGGCGTAGTGGTTAGCACGTGCCATTCTGAGTATTTTTCCGGGTACATTTAACGATGAAGAAAAACATTTTGAGGAAATTAGCATGTTCCAAAAATCTTTCGTGGTCATGCCTCATCCGACAACTAAGTCAGCCTGGTGGTTTTGACTCCTTTAGAAAAAAGACGTTATTATTTACGATTCCTTCCTTTTAAAGTAATGTTTGTGAAAAATTAGTAAACCTATTTAAACACTGTTGTTGTCATAAAATTAACATACAAAGTGTCATTCTCTTATTTTAGAAGTTTTCAGGGACGACGACACTTTACCTCCTTGGGAAGAGTCTCTCGCGCAAACTTTCAGTTTAGAAAAAAAATATGTTAGATACCTCAATATTATTTTTGAAGATCTATCCATAGATAACACGTATGGTTTTGATAGATTTTTTTTGTGTTTCAGTTTTAGTATTGTACACCCCCAAAATTTATTATTAATTTACCTACTTACCAAGTTTTAATAGTACTAATATATAATTCTTATAGGAGAAAAGTGCCTGTGACATACGGACGGACAGACAGACATGATGAATCAATAAGGGTCCCGTATTTTGCCATTTGGCTACGGAACCCTAAAAACGAACGATTTATTGAAAAACTCAGAGCTATTTAAATTACCAACATATCTCTGAAACCTTTGACTAATTATTGATCGACCGATTTGCAGGAAATTTCTCGTATTCGCCACTTGCATTTATGTTGATTCAACCTATTTATTTTTAGAAAAAGTCGTGTTGATGAGATTTCATGAGAAAGTATTTGAATTATTATGCCATTGACTTATACCTGAGTTTATGTAAATTTTAACTACTTACTTAGTCTGATTCTACAGTGTCTAATTGAGTAAACGCAGGGGATCATAGCTCGTACATTTAGTCACGGCATAGAATGGAGTACGGCGGAAATTGGTCGTATTTCCCAAATGCATTTATGTAGATTCAAGAAGTTAGTGTTAGAAAAAATTGTCATATACTTTTCAACCGACTTCCAAAAAGGCTATCAATTCGACCCCTATGTTTTTTTATGTATGTTACCTGATTTCTCGAGAACCCCCAAATTTAAAATTTATTTTGATGTTTGTATGGGTACACTTTCCAAATGATCCCATATAAATCTTATCGAAATCGGTCAAGTGGTTTTTGAAATATGAACCAAAAACTAAAATTTGCATACAATTTTCTGGATGACGTAATTGTAGATTTCACAAAAGCTATGAAACTCGAACCTATCACTAGTCACTACGAAATTGGGTGAATGCGTTAATAAAAACTTGTTTTGAACTAAAAAGGGTAAAATAAAATATTTTCGTACAAAATGGCATAGGCACTCAGAAGCGAAAAATAAATTAATATCATTATTACAAGTGCTACTCACTCATCTATTTGAAGTCGGTGCCAGTGTAAACCTATAAAAACTAAGTAAATAAAAAACAAACATCATATTCATAGGTCAAACAACATAGTCATAACAACATATTATGTAATTATCACTTTCCTCACTTTGCTATTAAAAATTGAGCTACTACGAGTATTGTAGTCCATTAACCATTTTAAATTACTGTTGTCTGATCATCTGAACCCATCCTAAAAAAGTGATTCGAGGGTGGTGATGTCGAGGAAAGGTAACTGTAGAAGTCGCCAATACCTGTCCGTTTTACTAGTGTGGAATCCTTGTTATGTAGGTACTGATTTTCCGATATTAATCATCATACGAATTGATAATGACCGACTGAGCGACAGTGGTAGAAATTATGAACAAAATTCATGATGACTACAATTCCACCTCTGGTAATCAGTATACGAGTATTATGGCAGCGTATCCGATGACGTCAGTAAGGTGCGGCTACATTGGGTTTGGGCGTAGGAAGCTTCCATGCTATTTCAAGATAATGTAGGTACCTAAATTGTCAATACACGCGTGAATTGTCATTACTTACTTTGCAAAGTTATTCCATGGTTGACAAGCTTTTCTTTACGTGAACATAGCTTGATAAAGATAAAGATTCATTTATTTATTAACAAAACCAATTTTTATTTCAATGTGAACTATACTATACTACATACCTAACTAGGTATTTAGACTATGTACATTCAAAGTATCCGTTGACCAATGAAGGTCTAAAGATAAGT
>JADLOZ010000524.1:0-25000 GCA_017562165.1 Ectropis grisescens
AACAACTATGGGAATAGATATTTTCGTATAACTCTACGCAAACGAATTTACAAGCAGTACGTCTACTCTCTACGTCTACGAAAAACGTAATTTCGAAATAAACTCGCGACTTTCCTATTCCTGTTATACTTCGTTGCGTTCGATTGAACATGGTTGTAATGTTCTAATTAGAGTAGGCTAGGTAGGGTAGCGAAATTACATTTTTTCGTAGAAAGGGAGCTGAGTAGACGTCCAGATTAGTTATTACACGAGAAAGATGATATTGATATTGATGGTGGCATAGGAGGCGAGCACGTTAGATTCACAATCATGAGGTCGTAGAGTCGAATCCCACTTGTACCTCTGAATATTTTTCTTAGTGCAGTTGTACAGGTTTGTTTTTTTTTTTTCAACGGATCTATAGTAGCTGGCGTTAGGTGCCTCTACTACCTAACGGACTTTGGGGTTAGCTCGGAAGCGCAGGAGGGGTCCTGCCTAAACCTATCTCATCACCACTGGGTTTTACAATGAAGGCAGACATGTGCCGAAACCGGAATGTTAAAAAAATTACACCTTTCAAGGACATGCATCCACCAACCCACACTAGGCAAGCGTGGTGGATTATGGCCTAGTCTTTCTCCTTGTGAGAAAAGCGCAGTCGCAGCCATGGAAACATAAAGTGAGCTAAATACGTCCACGTCAAGTAAGATGACAAAAACAACCTAAGTATCTTTTTATCCTTGTTACCCAATAACCCATCCATAATCGACAGATAGAAACGCTGTTTTGAACATCTTGAGAAACAACATTGCGTAAAACAAAAGCATAAAAAGCGGCCAAGTGCGAGTCGGTTTCAACCATGAAGGGTTCCGTAGCGGCAAAAATTTTATTTTTTATATTTAAATATGAGTTGATTGAGAATTCATTGATGAATAGATTTGTTGAGAATGAAAGGTAAATTGGGGGTTACGATTTATGACGTATGAAAAAAACTACTTAGATCTCGTTCAAACCAATTTTCGGTGGAAGTTCGCATGGTTCATCATATATTTTTTTAGTTTCATCATTCTCTTATTTTAGAAGTTACGCCTCTCCCCCCTTATCAATATCATTTTTGAAAACCTATCCATAGATAGATATCCTACACGTTTGGGTATGATGTAAAATTTTTTTTAGTTTCATTCTTAGTATGGGAATGGGGAACTCTCCATTTTTTTTGTTTTTGAAGCGAAAACTTCTTTTAGCGCGCACAGACAAATTTTTCGTGGGGTGTACATTGAATTATAGCGTCACGCTCGGGAATGATAAAAAATCTTCGGGTAAACTCGGGACCATGGCCACGTCGTTTGATTTCACCCGCGTAGTTTCTAAAGTAAGAATACATCTACAACTAGTACAGAATACATATCTACTTACCTTACTAAGTTTCAACTCAACAGTATAGTTTTTATAGCTTCGGAAAAAAGTGGCTGTGACATACGGACGGACAGACAGACAGACAGACATTACGAATCCATAAGGGTTTTTGGTTTAAGGTTTTTACCTTTTGGCTACGGTACCCTAAAAAGGACTTGTAGCTTAATGCCATAAATGTCGTTCACAGACTAAGTAGAGAGATGTTGTTGAAAAAAATAACGAATGTTGTAAACAAGGTATCCCGTCAAAAACATACAACACAATTTTATTGTAATTCGATTTCGATGGTTATTTTTTTGTTTGGTAGATCCTAGTTCAGAGGTTGTCATGATAAATCAAAATTTTATCGAAATCGATGTGTCAGTTTTTGAAAAATTAATTTCAAAGTGCCAAATACTCCGTCCCCCGGCCCTAGCCCGACCCGAAGTCGAGCCGTCTGAGGTCGTCCTGGTAACATCCCATGATAATTTTAATCGCATAACCTAGGGATAATTAGGTTAGGTCCTCTTTGGGTCCTGCGCCCTCTGCTCTAACCCAGTAAACACGATAGGTAGTGAAGGCATGTCGGAGCCAATTATCATAGGTCCATTAAAAAACTTAATATTTTCAACCATACATTCTACAGATTCCACTATTATTATGAACTTAACATTTGCTGCATATTTATTTTATTCTTTGTATTTAGGGATTTCTCGAGTGTCATTTCGGACACAGAAGTATTCTCAATTACCATAATCATTACAAGTCATGTTTACTTTCTATACTTAGTTAATGCAGTTCCCGGTTTGGATCGCCGTCGGCCGCCGATATGTCACGGTGTATTGTGTACTTAACTGTGTATCGGCGCGGGCGCAGCGTCGCGCGTCGTTTGCATCTCACTGCAGTCTAACGGCATTTCGCCCTTTTTAGGCCCGAATGGTCCGCTCGTACTTTTGGTATAGCGTTCTATGTTTGTAACGTGTATACGACCATCTACGTCACATTAATGGGTCTTTTATGGTTACGGTTTCCCAGTTGCTCAACCGACAATCACTGTCCATTTAAGTCGTACGCGGCGGCTTTGGGTTAGTGAATAAATCGAGTTTACCGCTACCGTCATTGTTCTGCAATAAAGGATTCACTCCGTCAAGTAATTCGGTACGTTATGCAAACAGAGGGGAGAAACTGTTTCAGTGAGAGCTCGCCATCCGGTCTAAATATAACCGGCAGAGACAGCTGGTAGGGCGGGCGCGGGGGGCGGCGCGGCCGACGACCTGCTCGGCCTACCCAGACCTTGCGTGATGCCAGAAGGAACAGCACCATTTCGCACCAACATCCTTGCAGTAACGCTCCTTGATACTTAGAATAACTTTGTTGATCCGGAATTTGTGAGGCGGATCAAGAAGTTAGTGCGCACGCATTTCCGCAACGCAACGATGAGTCTAACCAGCGGTTTGTTACGATCGCTAGCCAGTAGAGGTCATGAAGCTGAAACTGCAGCTGAAGCCAAGAGCCATAAATCGCTTAGTAAAAAAGTGTTTGGTTTAACTATTAGACTGACCACTAAGAAGCCAGAATACATCCATACAACAACATTTTTATGTGTGTAGAAAAATCGACAAAAAACCATTTTGTCCCATAATACCCTTTTCATTATGCTTCAGATTGGATTATTCCCTCCCAATGCAGCTAAGCATTCCACTAATTCATCAACAGTCATAAACGAAAAACTTTCTTTGTTTCGAGTTCCGCATAGCTAGTTAAACACAATAAGCATCATCATCCATCGTGTAGCTCTACTGACTATTATGCTCAATCAAAAGTAGGCCAGTCGAGACTGCCTAATGGGCTATGACTTGTCATTATCGAACTGACAAGCTAGACCTGCAACGTTTCCAGAGAAATTACAGGGCTTAGAAATATAACATCTTAGAACTCTGGGTGACGAGCGCAGTGCAGTGTATTGATATGTACTCTTCATGTTCCAATAGCTGCGTGTCACTGTGCTGTTATGTGGCAGGCATGCTGCTTACCATCAGGTACATGTCCTACCCGTCTTGATACTTTTTATTAAAAAAAAGACGTACGATAATATTGGTAATTTAAAAAATGACATGACAAACAACATGAAAGTTTGTGAGTCTATATATGCGGTTTGTATGTACTTACTCATAGTTACTAACTCGCGCAAAAACCACTGAAATTGTACGAGTACCATCTACTAGTTTTTACCGAACCCTTACGTGAGACCAACCTTATTATTATTAAGCACATTATTAATAAATAGTCAAATAATTTATAATAGATCCGTTATATATTTTTTTAATAAAAGCAGTAGATAGATAGATAACAGCAGAGTAACGGGGCAAGCAAAACATATGCCTGATGGTAAACAACACGCTAGCTAGTGGCTCTCAGCTATTTGACCATGAAGTTGAAACAATTATAATGGATCAATTTTTAACATTGTTAATTCAATATATCATCTACAAAACTAAAATACAATGAGAACTACACTACGCTACATATAACTAACTACTTACACTAAGCACACCTGAATTGTATCATCTTATCTTGTGTTGGAAATGTCCTCCATTATTTATTTATTTATCTTACCAGCAAACAGCAATAAATGTTTTTTTGTATTTGTACAAGAAGATTTGAAGAGTCCGAATCAGAAATCAGATTTTATTGCCTTATCTGTTTACAAAGATGTTATACAAAAGAAATAAAGAAACAACAGTTTTACCTTTTTTTAAATCACTGTTAACAAAACATTCAACCTAGCACTAATCTTCACACATCACCCAGATATAATTATACATATATTATAAGAGGATTTATCTGTTTGCCCTGTTATATCTCTGAAAACATAATCCTTTAAACTTCCCTGCTTTTAACCGAAACACAGTGTTTGATATTTGTATATTAGTGCTTCGCGGTTTTAGACGGCTCAAAGTTCTGGCTGGTCTAGTAAGCTATAGCTGGTCTAGTTGGGAGAACCGGAAGCCCCGGGTTAAAATCCCACGAATACCGCTGTCTTTTCGAAGTCATGTGTGGAATGCCGCTTTCTTAAAACGGCGAAGGAAAACATCGTGAGGAAACCGAACATGTAATTAGAATCTTTTAAGGTCACGTATCATCCACAAACCCGCACTGGGCTGCGTGGTGGATTATGGCTTTGACTCACTTCTTGCGAGAGGCGAGAGAAGGCCCCGGATCCCAGCAGTGAGAACATTTAGTGGGCTGCTTATCCTCAGGTCACTCAATCGTTACTTAATCTGTGAGTTCACTTTTTGCTGCCTAAACGGACGGCTCGTTAACGGTCGATTACAGCCACATACACTGAACCAGTGACTCAAACTCATACAAACTACACAATACGTTATGCGCTATTTTTTACTATGCCTATGTCAACAATAATTAACATTTTGGAGTAAGTAAAATTAATCATGAAATCAAAAACTCTATGTACAAGCATCTCCATACAGCGTGGTAATGCCACCCGCATGTTGTAGTGAACAAGATCATCTTGATTATTTCTAGACATTGTAGACAGATGTGATTAGCGAAATAATTAGTTATGTAGGGTAAGTAGTTTACATTGTAATTTAGATTACCAAAATTTTCTTGTTAGAAAAGATTAAGAAAAAAAATCACCAAATGTGTTACTAAACACAAAACTTGATAACGGTGTGACCAGTACGGTTTTTTAGAAGTTTTCGTTAGACCCGAAGATTAAGGTTTTTATAGGGAGAAAGAAACGTAAAAATTGCGTGAATGCGAAAACATCAAAATTGTAGGGATGTCAAAATGGCTTAAAGTAAGAGCGCTAATGGTTTAGTAAAAAACTGTAGTAAGTTTCGTAACTGCGATATACGCGTACTGCCGAATCGAGCAGGTCAATAACACCGTTAGTGAAGGTCTTGGCCGGCCGGGCCGTGTCGCTCCACCGCCCGTACCCTAGTTCTTCTCACCACCCTACAACCCAACATCCATATTAAAAATTTCTAGATCTTTTAATGGGCGTAGTTTATGGGCTAATGCAACCAGCATTCTGGATACGCTTACAACCTGTAAATTAGCTTAAGCATTTCCATTTTCTCCGTCCCTTATCGGTCTATATTCGGGTACTGTGATGTGAATTGCGTAAGTATTTAATTACGTATGTAGTATAGTCTTTTTTTTATCTGGGCAGAGCCTTTATTAACAAAACTAAAATACAATGAGAACTACATACACTACACTACAAACCTAACTAACTACTTACACTAAGCACACCTGAATTATCTATAGACCACTGTAGGTCTATAGATAATCAAGATGTTCAAGCCCACTACCAATCGGAAGCGTACCCAGCATGCTGACGGCATTACCACGCTGAATGGCAATGCTTATGCGTTGGGACAAATAAACGCCAGCATTTTGGTCACGCGTCGCGTCGACCAAGCGCTCGGATAGGCTTTTGAAGATGAGGTGAGCTCCCGGCCCCCACGGCCCCAATGTCTCAACCCCAAAGGGCTCAAATATGTAACCACTTCCGAGGGTATAGTCTTGATTGTAATGTTGTTTGGTTTATTAAGATCCAACTTCAAAAAAAAATGGCATAGAAAATTAAAGACTGTTATTTGGAATTGTTTTGATACTATTACACAATTTTTGTACACAAGCAGCCTATTTTATGTTCCCACTGCTGGGACACATAGTTTTCTCGTAAGGAGAGAGAAAGTCAGGGCCATAATCCACCACGCTTACTAAGTGGCAGTTGGATCGCGAAAGATCTCTTTCTTGGAACACGCCAGTTTTTTTGCGATGTTTTTTTTTCGTCATTAAAACCAGTGGTAATTCCAAATTTGTATTTGCTAGAATTCTTAAATTTCGGCACATTTTTGAGTCCAAAATACCCCAACGCCTAAAGACGAAAGTCTTTAACCAGTGCGTGTTGCCAGTGATGTCTTATGGAATTGAGACGTGGTCCTTCACTGTGGGCCTTATAACGAAGCTCAAAGTCACACAGCGAGCTATGGAGAGAGCTATGCTCGGAGTCTCTTTGCGCGACAGAATCCGTAATGAGGATATTCGCAAAAGAACGAAAGTGGCCGACATAGCTCAAAGAGTAACCAAGCTGAAGTGGCAATGGGCAGGCCACATCGCTCGCAGAACTGACAACTGACAACAGAAAGGTTCTCGAGTGGCGACCACGAACCGGAAGACGCAGTGTTGGACGGCCTCCCACTAGATGGACAGATGACCTCACAATGACCTCGCTGGAAACCGCTGGTTACAGGTTGCGCAGGACCGTTCCTTGTGGAAATCTAGGGGGGAGGCCTATGTTCAGCAGTGGACGTCTTGCGGCTGATGATGATGATGAGAATTGTTAGTGGCGCAAATGAAATTCAAAGCTATGAATTACATTATGAAATTGGAGATTCTCGTGACTAGGCTTCCGTAGCTATACGGCACGGCACAAGATAATTATTGCTATTATTGAAGTTATCATCATTTGATAAGATCTTGACAAGATGTTATTTTCTTTTGGACCAAATAAAGCTATTATTATTTATGCGACGAGCGACGAAAACCTCATATTAACCCCACATATCTACTCCCAGAATGCGTGTCGCTTACGTCATAACTGTGAAGTACCCGTATCTAATACATTCCCGCGTCTCTGAAAGCTGTGAACCGTGAAATGGCGGCGACACTGAGAACGTCTACGATTAGTCAGATATGAAGAAAATCGCTTTTGCGGAAAATCGTATTAGCAATTCCTCGAGCGTCGAGGAGTAGACGCTCGTGTACTCGCTCAATATTATTTCAAGTAATTACAGATATGTTGTACTTTTACTTTTTATTAGTTAAAAGACACGTAGTGAAGTTGTTCATTCCATGTACTACTATTCGTAAATAGTTGTAGTGGTAGGACTCTTAGCAGAGTCCGCTTGGGGAAGTCCCACACCTTCGCTTATTTTATTATAGTTAACCCACCGCCAAGCAGTAATGTGCGAACATTACCGTATTCCGGTTTGAAGGGCAAAGTTTCCAAAGAAATTAGAGATATAACATCTTAGATCTCTGGGTGACGAGCGCAGTGCAGTGCTAGGTAATGATTTGGTTTTCATGTTCCAATAGCTGCGTGTCACTGTGATGTTATGTGGCGGCCATGTTGCTTACCATCATTACCGCATTTTTTATATACACTCTAGAGGTCGTAGCGACAAGACTAGGTGGAGTCGGGGTGCTCCGAGTCGGATCTGGATCCTTTGTAACCTAGGTCTATAGTTAGTAGCACAACAAATAAATAAAAAATGCCCAAAGACTATTATGCGTCTCATCAATAGTCGAATTGAATGTAGTACAATAGATTGTTATGCTTAAAACACATTAGGTACGCCAAAAAACGATTACGCAAAAGTTACATCATTAAAGGTATATAATGCTACATTAAATATGACAAAGTAAATTAGAAAAAAAAATGCGTTTTACATAGCACCCCACTCGGACTGCTTCCACTAGATCCTAAAGGATGCTACTCATCAATAAAAACCACTTCTAATTCTGTAAAAGAGCTCGTTGACCTAGTAACAGAACGTGCCAGTTCACAAGCGTAAGGTTACAGGTTCGAACCAAGGCGACATCTGTGTCTATTTTTCGAACAAAAACTGCAGATGTATAACTTTGTCATTAATCACCACTGCCTCTAACGAGAAAGAAAACATCTTAAGGAAACAGACATGGTCTAAGAAAGACGTATTTCGAAGACAAGTGTCACCGCCGGTCCAATTTGGGCATTGCCATAGATTAAACTAGTATCGTGGCTTAGTTGGTAGTAAGTCTACCTGCCGAGCCAAAGGTTGTGGGTTCAATTTCCACCCAGTGCAATTTTTTATGTGATGAACACAAATATTTGTTCGGTTTCTGGGTGGTTCTATGTATAATAAGTATGTATTTAAACTAGCTTAGCTTAATAACTGGCTGCACTCTTGTAGTGGTAGGACTCTTGGCAGAGTCCGCCTGGGGAAGTACCACACCTTTGCCAGTTATTCTACCGCCAAGCAGTAATGTGCAAACATTACTGTGTTCCGGTTTGAAGGGCAATGTTTCCAGAGAAATTACAGGGCTTAGAGATATAAGATCTTAGATCTCTGGGTGACGAGCGCAGTGCAGTGTTAGGTAATAATTTGGACTCTTCATGTTCCAATAGCTGCGTGTCACTGCGCTGTTATGTGTCAGGCATGTTGCTTACCATCAGGCACATGTCCTGATCGTCCCGTCACTCTTTATTTAAAAAAAAAAAAAAAACTAGTACAAGTTTTGCTTAGTTAGGGTCAGATAATTTTGTGTATGAAATGCCCACCAATATTTATTTATTTATTTATTTATAGCCTTGAATCTCTCCTTATAAAAGAAAAGTCCTAACAGTGAGCATGGAATGTAAGTTGTTTGTGGTGTTTATAACTAAGGAGTCAATTCTGTGATACCAGATTTGACTTATTTTTGTGATAAGAGTGTCTAAGCTGTGAAATTCGTTGCCTGAGTAGGGGTTTCCCGATGGTACAATCTTCAAATCGAGAGTGAATCGGTTTCTTCTGGGTAAGCACGTTCCATCGTAGACTGCGTCGTCGCCTAATACTAAGTGATCAAGTGTAAACCTTTGTTCTAACTACAAGTATCATAGTTGAAAAACACTGCTGTTTTAAACACGTATTTCAGTATGTTCGTGACTTCTTGGGTCTGAAAATCATTGTGATGGAGAAGTGATCCCTCCATTTACTATAATAATTAAAGTAAAACCTTGTATTACTTGATATTGACGGCAGAACACAGATCTATTGATATCGTATCCATGGTTAAGTCAGACTTGTATTTCCAAAGTGCTTGGAGACGCTTGGTACGCCTGACCCTTATTTCTGTCTGGGCAAGAACCCCTTTTTGGCATTAGCATTTGGTATATAATAAATCGTGACCCGTATTCCCAATAAATACTTCGGCAATATTTTCCCGGTTCTTATTCGTTTGGATTGAAAACGTTTTTATTGTATCTCATTCTAATTTTGCTTTTCTATTCAACTTAGACTTTAACTTAGACTTAGCGTCCAGCAACCTGCACTGGGCCAGCGTTGTGGATTATGGCCTTAACCGTCTCCTTGCGAGAGAAGGCCCGAGTCTCAGCAGTGGGAACATTTAATGGGCTGTTGTTGTTGTTGTTTTAGATTCAACTTAGATGAACTCTGCTCGAAACAAGTGTTTTACACTTGTACAAAAAACAAAACGTCATTCGATTTATTGTCTAAGTGAAACGTTTGCCGTATAATTGGTTAGTACCTGGGTGACCAAGCTTTGCTCGGTTTAAAACACTGAGTATATTTAGATACAGATAAAAGGCTCCCAGTTATAGATTTTCTCAAAAAAAGAAGGAATTTGAAAAAAGAGGAGCCGTCTGGATTCGTACCCGGATCTATTATTGCGTGACCACTTACAGCCTGAGCTATTACATTAAGTACTATTACTATTATCTATACACATCACGAAATTTACTTTAGCATTCTAACGTTAATGTAACAGTTTTTCATTGTCTAAATACAAATGAAACCTAGCTAGATCGATTTATAGCCCCCGGAAACCGCCGTTTCCGAGATTCAGATTCCACAAGAATTACTCGTTTAAAGGTATAAGATAAAATTATGGTTTGTAAAACAAAACATTTGTCGATGTATGTATTTTTAAAATAAATATTATGCGAAACGTTATTTGAAAAATGAAATATTTTGAAATTGTTAAGTTTTTGCAATGAATTTTATACGATTAGTTTGTTCTAAATCCAAAGATGTGCTCTCCCAAACTTCAGGGCACAAGGAATCTTGTTATCGTTGGGAAAAGTGAGCTCACTCTTTCCGTTCTAGTCGGTTGTAGGAAGCGGTAAACGCCTGACGTTTTTACCTATCACAATTAGTTGCCAACAACCACAATAAGTAGAACCACAGCTTACCTCGCCGCTAGATTCTAGGTGTCAAGTAGATTGGTGATGTGTAAACCACTTACACTACACACTCAGACGCAGTTTATTACCAATTTCAAGGTGTGTTTGTGAAACATTAGTGAACCACGCTTGATGTTAAGCATTTGAACATGAAGATAACTTAATATCTGCCTAGCCCTGCACTGCGCTTAGCACCCGGCGATATAAAATGATTTATATCTTTGCTTCATACTTTTTCTGGAAACATTTTCCTTCAAACTGGATTACAGTAATATCTGCACAAATGTTGAACAAATATGTATTACTTCCCCAGAAGTACTCTGTAAAGAGTTCAGGTCAAACGTGATATTATGAAAATACCCAGTTATTTTCTATTAAAACATTTTCTATCTGAAGGCGAGGCGAGGTTCAAAAAGGCTCCAAATAATGAAATCAATTTCGCAAGTGGCACCCGTTTTCCCGTTTAAAATCGACCGGCCGTGTCGAATGAAAACAATTTCGAATAACACCGGCCTCGAAATTGATACCGATGATTTAAATTACGGAAATTGGCGTAATGTGAGAAGATTAAAGAAACTTTGTATTTACGCAATGTAATTGTAAAATCAGAGGCTTAACTTAAAGCTTGAATTCTATTCGCCTTTGCTAAAAGTGTATACCTATGTCTTGGGTCAAATGACACCATTCTAAACCATTTCAGGAAATCATTTATGAATTCGTAAAACATTTCAACTATCAAAGTAACGTAAGATTTATTTGCGTAGTATGCGACGGCTTACTAAATGTCCTTCGTTACTTGTTGGTTTTCGACATACATAACATATTTTTACATTCACAGAAGCCACCATTGTTTAACAAAAACTCAGGTCCAAGAAATCAGTGATTTTGCAGATGTTCTGGTATTCTAGAATAAGGATTAAGAGTGAAATTGCGTCATACAGCTACATACCTTCTCCAAAATATAGTAGAAACTTTGGCTAACGCAAAAGTAAACTGCTCCACAATGAGAGTAATAAAAAATCAAATGAAAATTACCTATTGCTATTGATTTTTTACGTAAAAACTGTCGAATTCGTATTGTTCAACCAAAGAAACTAAATCCATCGGATAACGCTATTCAACAAAGCGGCAAAGAGATGCCCTTGTTAATCAACAGCACGGATAACAGTTCATGACGTGGTTTGTACAGAAAAGCAAGTTTTCCGAGCTGCAACAGCAGGTGGTGCAACCCACCCCATGCCTTCTTCACCGATCAATATTCCACCCCCTCTGTCCCCCTTCCCCTCGTCGCTACTACAGCGTACTACCGAACCACCCGCAATGGCAACAATACACATTGACTCAGTAAGCAAACTCATAATTTGCATTATTCTATTCGAACTAACCTTTCTTGAGGGTGAGACTTTTGCAATTTCGAGAGAGTTCCTACATAAATGTGTGTTGGTTGTTTTTATTTTGGTGTCAATTCAGGCGTACCTATTCACCAACCGGCATTGGGTCTGCGTGGTGTATTCCTTGATTATCTCCTTACGAGAAAAGGCCCCGAGTCCCAACAGTGGAAACATTTAGTGGGCTGCCTATGTAAACATGGGTTGTGTCCTGTGTAAGATATAAGATACCGATGAATAATCGTTGTCTATCGAACCAGTACGTTTGCGCAGGGAGTACATCATCTATTCTCGGCGCAAACGTAACGTTTTTTTGTGTCTGTAACTAGAAACTAAAAGTGTCTAAGTTTACGAAACGCCTAAGATAAAAAAAATATATGACAGGATCAAAATTAAATTTTACATCTTACTTAATTCGTAGGTATATATGTTATAATGAGTATGATTCTAAATGTATGTACATCATCAACAGCCTACTAAATGTTCCTACTGCTGGGACTCGGGCCTTCTCTCGCAATGAGAGAGTTAAGGCCATAATCCACCACGCTGGCCCAATGTGGGTTGGTGGATGATACATGACTTCGAAAGATTCTAGGTACATGTCGGTTTCCTCACGATGTTTTCTTCACCGTTTTAAGTTAGCGGCATTACGCACATGACTTCAAAAAGACAGTGGTGCGTGTGGGGTTCTCCCCGACTAGACCAGCCATAACTTGTACTGTAACTAAAATTTATGTACAATCGCTCGTAACTAAGTATAGTTTGTTACTGTCTTGACCCATAATTGACATTCTGGCAAATTGGCTAAAGAAATTTAAATGTCTATACCCAATATTCCGAGAGCTGAAAACAAATTTTGGGTAGGTATTTGAGGCAAGCTGAAAACTTGTCAAATAGTTCTCCTATTATACCCTAATACAGAGGTGCTAACCTGGCTGGTGAGCAGCGTGGCAAACTGAATCCCTCAATTTAGATCACCTGGCAGGTAGAAAGTCCCACCAAAATGATCTGTCTTTTTGAGAATTTCTATTTTTTTTTTGTCATAAATATTAACCAATTAAAATTACAGATTGCAGAAAATAGATAAACTTTTTATATATTTGGCAAAACATTTTTTCACGGGTCAGGAAATGTTAAAGCCCCGACGAAATCGTCTGGCTTATTTTTTTTTAATTCTTTGAACATAAAACTACAACGTATAATAATTGCATATTTCCTCATAGTAGATTATGCTAGCAGTGTGTAAAGTTGGTGATTACCGCTTAGGCGCCATAAAGGCCTGAGCCGAAGGCGAGGGCCTTAAGAGAGCCGAAGACGGTCATCACCATTACACACGTGTATCATGCAACGTTTTTCAACCCGCTTGCGATTAAAATAACAACAAAATCATTTCAATCGGGAAAAAGAGATAGGAAAAAAATTTTCACTCCAGAATCTCACTCAATCCAGAAAATTTAAGGCTTATAAATAATTTACAAATAAAAAATGTTTAAGTATTTCTTATTTTAGTTTTCATTTCTGCCGTGCGGTCTTTAGTGCACACATTTTTTTTATGGATTTATTTTGCTTCGCTACTCACCAGCCAGTTTGCCTCCGTGTTGGGGTATAATAGGACAACCGTGTGACACGTTTTCAGCTTGCCTCTCATACCTACCCAAAATTTGCTGCCAGCTCTCAAAATACAAATAACTTCACGTCTAAAAATGAAAAAAAAAACGAATAGTTATAGAACAGACATAAATATATCCCTCCAATTAAGTCAATCCGATCGTTAAATTGTAGCTGTAGAATAATGTTACGGAATCTTTGGTGCACGAACCTAACTTGCAGTTGACCCAATTAGCATTAAATACATTTATTACAACCGCGTAGTGTCCCGCGGTTTCAAAAGCGTAGTTCATGATCCCGTTAATTTTTCGGGATAAAAATTAGCTTATGTGTTATTGTAGACTATGATCTATCTATGTACCAAATTGCATCCAGATTCATTCAGTATTTTTTGCGAGAAAGAGTCACACTTCCATCTTTCTTGAAAAACTTTCCCATTTGTAATATTAGTAGGATAGAATATAATTATTATCTTTCAGACAGTAATGCCATGCCATCTTCGCGTATTGTTTTACTCCTAAGCTAAGATATTAACTTATCGTCTTAATCGGTAGGTACTTTTGAAATTAGTTTTAAGCTTTCTATTAAGCGTTTCATATTATTTCGAAGAATTTTTATGAAATTCCTCTTTGATGAAAACCAAACGAAATTAAATCTCGAAATCTTAAGATAAATATATTATAACATTGAACTAAAGCTACAATAATGTTATTAATATCTAAATATACAAACGTTATGTTGGTTTGTGTACGCTTCAAAATCTCAAAAAGTTCTGCACTGATCGAGCTAAAATATTAGGATGATATATAATCCGCATCAAGGATTGTTTTTAACCGACTTCAAAAAAGGAGGTTTCTCAATTCGACCGTATGTATGTTTTTTTATCTAATTTTTGCATTACAATGTTCCACAGCGAAGTGTGGGCAGGGTACAGCTAGTTATGGTATAATTACTGCGGTTAGATGGTGCAGCGAGTAACTGAATACCTGATATTTCGATACAGCTTTATGCACAATGATTATTGGACTGTGGAGATGGTCCCGTGTGGTCGCGTAGTTTTATTTTACGAGACGAACAGGACGCGTACCTGATGGTAAGCAACATGCCTGGCCATAACAGTACGGTGACACGCAGCTATTGGAATGTGAAGAGTCCAAATCATGAAGAGACCTAGCACTGCACTGCGCTCGTCACCCAAAGATACAAGATGTTTGATCACATCGCCCTGTAATTTCACTGGAAAATTGCCCTTCAAATCGGAACACAGTAGTTAAGATAAATCAACTATATGTAAGGCTAAAAATAATTTAGTTTGCAATACTGTCTACTGCAGATATTTTAATATAGAGAGATATGCATAGTGAGAATGTGCGTTCATGTACCTACTGGGAACCAATATGGAGTGACATGTGATAACCAGGTTTCTATAGAGTACCTGTACATTCACTTCCGCCATAGAACACAGCCAAAGTGCGACACTCGAAACGTGTCACACCTACACCAGTTCGATATTACAGAAGGTTCGTTTTCAGGTATGCTGCATGTATGCTTTCAGTTACGCTCTACGTATGTGCTAAAGAATAGGTTGTTAGTAAGTTTAGTTTAATAGCAAATAAAACCAATCTGCACTAACAAGATGAATATATATATATATATACATTTATCTTAGATCACAAACAACTAAACAACTTACTGAACAGGTAACGAATAACAACGAAGAATATGAATTTAATATTTGAAGTTGCAAAAAAGCGAAAAAAGTAAATGAAATAGTAATGGTACAAAAGTAAATAAAAAATGGACTACAGCTTGGACAAATAGTGACCACGTAGTGCACGTGGTCTCTAAATGAAGGTAATGATTGTACTCGTAATTTCCTAATAGAGTCTGGCAAACCGCTTCAAAATTTTACAGTTCCATGACTGTAATATTAAAAAAACCATAGGCTATTCTAGTTACCAGTTAAATTTTTACTTTTTAGTTCTCGCACTAAATACGCAGATAAAACAAATATTGCAACATTCTTAATTTATTATGCTTTTTTTGGAAAATCGTTATAAAATTTAACGTATAACCTAAAGTTCCGATTTGAAAAAAGTGAACAAAACTCACTTATAACTCTGCTATTTCTGTCTCTTTCATTTCGACTCGAAATTATAAAGAGACCAACCAATAAATATGAATTTTGTTGGTTGGTAGAGCAACTGTATGGTTTTGAGGTTTGCCTATTCCTCTCTTTAGGCTAAGAACTCGTGGAGCAAGTCACAACGCGTTTTACGTACACGGCACGCACGGCTGCCGCGCCGCCCGCCCTTCATTCGCCACGTTCGCGGGCGATAATCTCACCCGCGGAGGCTGCGAAACCACGAAAATCAAAACAGCGGTCTCGTGAGTTTTAAAATAAAACCCACGACGGCTAAAAATCGTACCATGAATTCTGAGCCTTACTCCATCGAACCTCGCCGCGGTACCTCAAAACTTAATTTTACCTTAATGTTGTCTCTTTGAGTTATATTATAAATCACGTCACAATGTCGAAATTTTATACAGTACTAGCTGTACCCTGCCACGCTTCGCTGTGGCACATTGTAAAGCAAATTTGATAAAAGCAATCCTTGATGCGGATTATATATCATTCTAAAATTTCAGCTCAATCGGTGCAGAAGTTTTTGAGTTTTTGAAGCAATCACAAACCAACATAACACTTTTATATATAGATAGAGATAGACTTTGTTCAAAAATTCTACATGTATTGGCCAACGCAATCAGTAAGTACTAAATGTTTGGAATAAGAGACGGAAGAGCGTCCTTATATCTTTAATATTTCTTGATGCACAACCTCTTTAGGTCCCCCTGACAACACCCTCTGAGAAAAACGTGGCCTTCACCAAACCGAACTCGATTGACCTGAATTAAATTCTACTAAACAATTACTTACTAGTGTCAACTTCCTCAATCATCGAAGAGTTTGCACGTACTTCACCTGATTGCTCCGTCCTCTTTTGAGAAACGGGACAAGTGGCTACTTGTCCATCAGCAAGCAAATTAGGTACAATTGTACTGAGCATTTGTTTAGTCTGAAATCTACATTGTTGCGTCAGTTACAAATAGGTAGCAAGATCATGACCTCGGTCTGATAAAGGCTAATACTGAGTACCTATTCCTACATGTATTTGTTGAATGAAACTATGCCCAGCAGAAATGATGATTGCTGGTGAACATGCAAAAATATTCAATTATATTATGTCAGACTAAGATATGGTAAATATGTACTTAACTTTTTCTTTTGCATGTATTAATAATACTTGTAGGGATTCAACCTTGCTAGGCATCTGTGCTCTTTAACATACTCTATATGTCATTTTGTAGTGGTAGGACTCTTTGCAGAGTCCGTTTTGGGAAGTATCACACCTTTGCCATATTCTACCGCCTAGCAGTTATGTGAAAACATCACTGTGTTCCGGTTTGAAGGGCAATCATCATCATCAGCCGCAAGACGTCCACTCACTGGTGAACATAGCCCTCCCCACTAGATTTCCACAACGAACGGTCCTGCGCCACCTTCAACCAGCGATTTCCAGCGAACTTTGTGAGGTCATCTGCCCATCTAGTGGGAGCCTGTCCAACACTTCAGCCTGTTTGCTCTTTCAGCTATGTCGGCGACTTTCATTCTTTTGCCAATTTCTTCATTACGGATTCTGTCGCGCAAAGAGACTCCGAGCATAGCTCTATCCATAGCTTGCTGTGCGATTTTGAGTTTTGCTATGAGGCCCACAGTTAAGGACCACGTCTTAGTTCCATAAACCATCACTGGTAACAAGCACTGATTAAAGACTTTCGTCTTTTGGCATTGGAGTATTTTAGACTCAATGATGTGCCGAAGTCTCGCGAACGGTGCCTATCCGAGTTGGATCCTTGGCTGGACCTCTTCGTCGAAGTTGGATCAACCTAATTGGATCTGTTGACCCAGTTAAATGTATTCGTCAACAACTTCAAGTGTGGTATTACCAACAATAACCGGTACAGGTGAGACATGAACATTTGACGTGACCTTCGTGCCGTCCATATTCATCCTCAGACCTATCTGTTGGGATACTCTACTGAGGTACCTGAGCATAGCACCGAGGTCATCCAGCGACTCCGCCACAATGACTTTGTCGTCGGCAAACTAAAAGCTGATGCATTCGCTGATGATATTGAAGAGCAATGTTTCCAGTGAAATTACAGGGTATATAGAGATAATAAATATACGTCTTACGAGTATATCCCTGGGTGACGAACGCAATGCAGTGCTAGGTAATGATTTGGATGTGGATATTTGGTGGTGTGGTAGGCATGGGTAGGCGTGTTGCTTACCATCAGGCACATGTTCTGCTCTATAAAATAAAATAAAAATAACAAATTCCCCAGAAGAGAACTAGCTCCCACAGAAACAAGGAATCCTAGTAATCCTAGTAGATTTTTTTGTTTTGAAAAGTCAGACTTCAATCCGTAAATTTATTATTTCCATTAAACTACTACACAATACAAATATTTTTGTCAATGTGATGTTTATTGTTGTGATTATCAGCTCTTATGTTTTTTATTCGTTAAGTTACAAACAGATCAAGGCTAAACCAGGTAATAAGCATGCGAAAGTGTACCGTAACCGGCACTGAGTTTGCATGATGCAGGTATTAATCGGAGGCCTGAGACGCCTGCAACTAATCATTACTTGGCCGTAAACCATGTTACACACGACCCATTCTATTTACGTCGAGTGAGATATCAAAATCGTTTGAAATTGTAGCTTTCCGAGTGTTATCCTATCATGAAATACTTAGTCTAAGTAGGTACTTTCGTAAGGCTCTTGAAGTCGACTACACTAACTTACTGTAAGCGCACTCGATGCAGACTGACGGATACTGCGACCGACGCGACGCTTGCAGAGTTCTCGCAGGGTTGGTAGCAGAGCCTCTAGAAAATGCATTCATGCAATACGGAGAGTGTAGACGCTACAATTGAAACTGCACAATTTGTAATATCATGAATGTGCAAGCGGCGGCGACAACCATTCGCCAACCTCTGTAGGTATCTATAAATATACATGGTGGTATTTGTACCTAACTCTGATATCTTTACAGTTATTACCTCGAAAGGTCACAACTACTAGACACGCCAAACATGATTTGAGCACCTGTCTCATTTGATTATTCACAAAAATCTGCCCCAAATTGGAATATTTACCAGAAATATGTTAACAAAGAGTATGTACTCGTAACTACTGTGTTAAAACGAGTTGTAGAAGATATAGGTTATTTCGATAGTGACAACGACACCTGTATCACACATGCTTCTTAAAAAAAATTGGGTGTCTGTGAAGTCGGTTGGTTTACGGACGATACTTTAAGGTGATAACGTCATAAAAAAACATTGATAGACGCGGCCCAATCGTACAATGAGCGTAACTTTTGTGTATGCAAGCGGCGGTTATCGATATATTAGACGTTATCATGTCAAAAAATATTTTTCTGTGGAATAGGTTTTTTTTTAAACCTTTTAATTTGACATAATTATTTTCAAGTCAACGCCTTTATCTTCTTGCATTTGCGTTTGGTCATCGTGCTTTCCGTTCTAACATGACAAACTACAGTTAGATATGAAACTAATCGTGTGCCTCTGGCTTTTAACCAGGCGAAGGGTATTTGCCTAGGATCTAGGTCCTAGATACGAGTAGGTACTAAACCACTCTCAGAACAAGAACTCTATTTTTGTAGTTCTTCGATGCAAATTAATTGCTTTCACGAATATTATCGTTGAAGTCTGTCCAACAATTGTAACTATAACATTACAAGTTTACAACAATACTCAATAAAATTCAAAATGTTTTTCAAAAGCTTCTATAACTTCGATCGATGCTCGATTATTTCTTATCAAACAAAACTTACGTGCCTTTTAAAACTCAACCTCCAGGATGCAGACGAGAAGCCAATGGCCTTTTTAACTGAGATTGGTTATTTATACTCTCAACGGTTGTTGCTTATTTCAAATAGGAACGCGGGAAGTTCCCATACTTCGATTAAACCCAAGAAAAGCTAAAATTTGCTTGTATGTAGTGTAGATGTTTAGCAAAAATATCAGTGGGTCCTTGAACAATGAAAACTTACTGCCGCCTTCCAAATTTTTGCTCAAGGCTTACGTAAGCCAAAAACCTATGTAGAAATTTTTAGCATCTCTGACGTCAAACAAACTCGAGTATATATACATATATAAAATTGAGCTGAAGTCCCGTTTTGATATACGCTAGTCAGACCCATAGCAGATAATTCCGCTCTAAAAGTATACACACATCCGCTAACCCAAACGAGTCATCAATTTTGCAGATAATATTATATGTAGGTACATTAAGTTATGTAATGTTTCAGTAGGTTTAAAAAGTACACTTTTAGTGCATAGCAATGTATACTCAGAAAATTTTTAGTCTGGTATTTTGTACAATGCATAAGGCCTGAAAATGTAGCGTGTCATGTGCGTGCATATTTTAAGCCGTCTAGTCAGTCTACCGTTCCACCCTTATTGCACACCCATAATTACGCTCGTATGCAAAGGCAGAGGTTACGCCACCAAGGTTAAATGAAGTAACAATGTTTTGTGAAACAAGCTTTTTGTAAATGTCTCTTACCTGTAGTTACTACTCAAAGGGTAAATTACTATAACCTCACAAAAATTGTATTTCGAATATAGTTTGTTTCTAGCAAATATTTTTTATTCCTACGATTTTCATACCCTCAGCTTTATACATATAGACATTACGAGCCGTCGTTATGTTATTTCAGATGCATGTGATGAAATCTATGTATAACAGGCGCACAAAACAATAGGATGGGAATATTGATCTATCATCGCACGCTGGCTTGCGCTCACGGGATAGATCGTTGCTTGTTTACTGAATCAAATACGATCGCAGACTAATAAGTTAAAACTTGAATCTCCAAGATTCATTTTTTATATACCTAGTATAAAGTGAAGAGAAGAGCAGGACATGTCCCTGATGCTGATGTGAAGCAACATGCCTGCCTGTTACTAACAACAACAACACAGTGTGGCGCAGCTATTATTGGAACATGAAGAGTCCAAATCATTATCTAGCACTGCACGTCACCCAGAAATATAAGATGGTACAACTCTGTCCTGTAATTTCATTGGAAACTTGACCCTTCAAACTGGAACACAGAGATGTTTATACATTACTGCTTGGCGGTGGAATACCAGACAATAACATTTTTGAGCTTACACGTCTGCGATCATGTGATTCGGTATTTATGTCGCACATATCATACGAAGTAAGCATCTGTCCGTCCTAGTCGCACGAGTTAGCCTAAACTGTTCGCCTGGCGTGCGACAAGCATAACACGATGCTCGTCGCGTAAGTTTTGTGCGACAGCAATACGTGACTACTAGTGTATCGAGAAAATGAAGCCCCAGAAGTAAACGCTTGCTTCTTCTACTTGCATGGAAATAATTGGTAACTGTCGCGTGCAAGCTCGGATGAAACTAATTTAAAGTCTCGTAAACTTTTATGCTACTAAATTGACCGGTTGCCCAAAGAATTGTTGTTGCTTAACAGTCACCACAAACTGAGAAATATAATAGCAGCATTTAAATTGCTTTATTTTAATGTTCATTGTGAAAATGTGACAATTGCGTTTGTCGATTTGTATCGACACGGTCATAATTCGACGCGGTACTTGGATTGTGGCAAGCAGCGCTTTATTCCTAAATTTGTGTAAATTTCCGTTGTATGGTACCTACTATTATTTTAATACTTTTAGTTTTTAGTACTTATTAATTATATAAACTTGAAATCCCTGAATAAATTCGTATTTTACAAAATGTTATAAATATGAATACAATCCCTAAGAACACACAAAATGTATTGCTACTGACACTACGATATCAAACGTACTGAAATTCCCATGAAGAATAGCTTTTTGTCGTAAAAAAAACTATGTGCGTGTACTTAAACACGCAAGAAGTTTTACTTTTCACTCATCATTTTTTCCAAGCGCGCCAGAAAGAGAGTAACTTCAAAATTTGCGATAACTGTTGTGTTGTGTTGTGTTGTTGTAAAACCGAGTTGGTGGACTATGTCTTGTTGAACCCCAAGGACAGCTAAACGTTAATATTATTTGGGTTTGATTAGTTTGTTTCTTACGGGACATAATACGCAAACGGTTACTTTTATTTTCCGCCGTCTACGAATTTTCGCCAAAAACAGTATTCAACCCCCAACGCAAAAACGACGAGGTGCTATAAATTTGAAGTCTCTCTCTCTCTCTCTATAGGATGAACCGATCTCGACTAATTTTTTTTATTATTATTACTTACCATTAGGCGGTTGATTAGCTCATTCCGTACACTAGATTATATCAAACAAACTTGCTTCTTCTTTCGTGACGATATTGTTTGAGACTTCTACGATTAGTCCGTATAAGGTACATTAAACACGGAATAGTTGTTTAACCGTTTTTCTATAGAATATCAACACGTTTTCTTTCAAGTAGTTTCCGCGTTTGTTATAAAATACAATAACTGTTTAAAAAGCTAGCGATAAAACACAATGAATAAAATAAGTAAAGTGATTGAAGCGCAATCGATTATTATCAGGATCGTGATCGATACTTGATGTGGTCTGTCACCATGTAACCTTGGACACGGAATTGCATATTGTGTAAAAACAGTCGATTGTTCGCGATGTTCGTACCGATATAATATTAACTGCACGCCCAATGCACCTGTTACAATTCAACACTAATTTACTGTTTAACTTGATAACAAGGTTACAGCCACAATATTATACTGAGAGGCAACAATTTTTTACATTTACCAGTCTTATAAGCCTCTAACGCAGCTGTTATCTGAGAATTGGATTTCATTTAGTAAGACGCTTAATAAAGTTCTGCTTAACCGTTTATATTTTTGTAGCAATAAATTTTCCACAGCAGAATAATAAAGATCTTAACTGTTTGTTTCGACCTCCACTCCACATAATGTTAATCAGATTACTTAATTGTCCTTAACTATACTATACTTGGATAACTATATTATACGTGGATTTTAGTAGGCATCCAAATATTCTTTATTTGAATTACCGTCTCCGATACCCTTAATCAAATGTAATTAAAAGTTTATCAATATATCCTCCTCGTGCTAAAAAATGATATATCAAGACGGATAACAACATCATTTTCTACAAGTGAAATTTGGATAAGACAACGCAAAGCGGATATGACCATCCTAAACTATTTAGGGGCCACTAAAATAACTGCCTAGGATCCTACTACGAGCTTTTACTGCGATCATTTTTCGTCTTCAGTTACTTAAAATTTCGCGCACTACTCGAATAATATACAGCTTGACAATACAGCGATTTGAGCCGCAACAAAAATAAAGTGTGAATTTAGTAACCGCACTACCACAACTACGCCGACACAAAAACTAAACAACCAGAATTTGACCTCCTAAGTTCTGCTATCTTCATTGACTGTGGATGATGCCATCGTACGATAACACACTTTTACTGCCGTATTCCAAACCAATGCTCAAATCTTATCGGATTCAAAATCGTGTCAAACCAATGAGTAAATTTATCGGTATGTCTAGACTTAGTTGTAGTGATACCTAGATCTCTTTTCAGAGTCTGCCGGGGGGAATTACCGCTGCGGTATTTCCCTTTGTATTTATTCTACCGCGAAGCAATAATGTGTAAACATCACTATGTTCCGGTTGAAGGGCAATGTTTCCAGATAAATTATTTAATCTCAAATCTCTGGGTGACGAGCTACGGTGCTAGATTTTAATTTGAACTCATTATGTTTCAATGTGTGACATTGTGTTGTTATCGGCAGGCGACATTGTGTTGTTGCTTACCATCAGGCACATGTCCTGCTCGTCCCATCATTATATACAATAAAAAAGGACTTGTTAGACAATGTTGAGTCAAACGAACACAAAGAGAAGGAATTGAGATTGAGTCAGATTTTACAATAAGGCGGTTACATCATGATTGGATCTAATGAAAGTGGTACCTAAGAATCTAGACCGGTCCAATCGGAAGAATCCAGGTCTGTGTAGAACATTGAGTGAGTTGTAGAACCTATTCCCAAGAGGTGTAACATTAAAACTTCAAGCAGTGCGCATCTGATCTGTTGTTTCTATTTAAAAATGTTTTTTTTCTAAAGGCACTCGGTAAAAAATTTCTTCTTGTTCCATAAAATGATGTAAACAACACACAACAGTAAATAATAATTAATATAATTCTTTAGTTTTTGTTTCATGTAATTCCCAAAATCAAAGAGGTCTAGTTACGCTGGCGGGTCCATTGACCGGCTGTTACTTTCAGCTGTGATTCTGGATTCTTGACTTTCTCCTTTCTTTGTCTTTATTATAATCTAGGGTTGGTTTGTTGTCCAAGCTCACATCACGCGCAGCAGAACCAATCAGAAAGAGTTAGATGTCTCAAAGCTCGGGCAGACTTGAAATTATAGCCTAATAATGCCTCTCGGGATAAGAACTCTATGGTGTAAATCCAGCGCAAAGCATTGATTTCTGGACATTTTCCTACATGCATTAACCGATTGAGCCATGGAATTCTCGTAATTCACATCTAATGTAGACTACGAAACTATGAATTCGAAATACGGTGAAGTGGACGCCTTAGAATTCATGGTATGGGCTCAGCGCTTACGTAGCTGCGCGCACGCCGCTCGTGTTTACATCCAGTGCAGTTTACGGCGAAACCATGGCTGTTTTATTACCCAACTATCGTTTAAAACATGCATAAATATAACAGCTGCCTTTTAGGGTGTAACATTAAAGTGTTACGGGATGGTAAACTGACAGACCTACTTGCACTCTGCAGCTGTACCGTCATCACCATTCATCAACATCAGAACATCGTGTTACAGTTTGTAATACGAACCATAGTTACTAGCGGTTGGGAGAAAGCGGCAATACAGAACATTGAATTTGGACGAAATCTAAACATAAGCTTTGGTTTTAAATTAATAGTTTACTATGTTTGTTATCCTTTGTATGTCTTTATTGACAAAAGTAAATTACAAATGAGATTTACACTATAGGTACTAGGTATATATCTAACCACTTACACTGAGCAAATTTGAATTATTCATTTACAAAATAAAGGTCTAAAGAAAATAAATACGATAAAGCCCCGTCGGAAGCGTGACCAGCATGCCAGTGGCATTACCACGCTGAATGGCAATACTTATCCTCTCATAAATAATATACTTGAGATATTAAAGTTATGAGAAGGAGCAAGTGACAAAGTGGCCTATCACAGAAAAATGGAACTAAAACTGCTCCGAACATGTCATTGATATCGTGGTTTTTATATCGTGACAGTGTGTGTTTTATCTTGTTAATATTAATAATATGGCTAGAAATTTGCCCTAAAATAAAAAAAATTTCAACCATCAGAGCGCAATGCAAAGACTTTAATGGAGTCCATCGAAACCCTAGCGTCAAGCGTGAAAGAACGGTGTTGAAATATAAATAAACTTACACACAGATCATACTTATAAACTTACTCACTACATACATTTTTTATTTCTGAAAATCATACTTACTTTTGTAATGTTAGCAGAGCTCG
>JADLOZ010000013.1:0-25000 GCA_017562165.1 Ectropis grisescens
GTGTAAACCTACAAAAGTAAAAAAAAAGATGTTATGCACATTGTAATACAATGGCCATGTGGTTTATTTATGAACATTGGAACATTTTATTTATGATTAAAATTTGACCTCCACGCAAGTAGTCCTTCTTTTTGTGTTGGTAGTACTTTTGTCAGAGTCAGCCTGGGAAGTACCACACCTTTGCAAGTTGTTATCCCGCTAAGCAGATCACTGCTAGTCTTGACCTTAGATAGAAGAAACTCTTTAGTCTTGACCCTCTCCTAGTGGAATAGGCTAATCTTCCGACGTAATGGAAGACCCCTAATCCCAGTCGTGGGAAAATATAGTGGGTTGCTTATGCTTTTTGCTATTTCTTATCTCCAAATTTGGTAACCCGAAGTTCCGAAAGACCCAAACTAGACGAATCGCGCTAATTATTTAAAATGGAGAGGGCGCCCCACCCTCTGCCATTAAGGGAACGCCTGTCGTGTAATGGCTATCTATGAACTTCCTAGCACATTAACATCAAATTCCGGTGACAATAAAACAAATCGTTAACTCAAATGTACTGAGTCGAATAAGGGAAGATGTTTAGATCACAGGAGAACTGTGGATTAAATACGAACAGCGTCTTTTACTCGTATATTACTGTCTTTGAAACACTGGTTAATGTATGAACAACATACACGCGTACTTACTTTTAATTTTTAATATTTTAGCTTGTGTTTAAGGTACATTAACAAAGACGTAGATACGTATACAGGAACTATCAGAATCAAAATAATAAATTATTGTCTTAACTTTGTCGTCATTTTATTTTCTTTAATACTGGATCAAATAAATGTAATAGAAAGAGCCTGGACTCCCACAACACAGGTCACCCTAGTGCACTGACTAGACTACTGCACTAGACCCCACACTAGGGTGTGGGGTCCAGTGCACACTAACACACTTTACTAAACCTGTACCACCTACTATATTTTGCCGCATATCCTTTGTCTTGTGTTTTTATTTTATGATTGTTTTAATTTGACACAATAAATGTTTTCATTTTCACAGTTTAACTTTGTACAAACTAGTTTGGTAGGTTACAGTATTTCAGCACTTACAACAGTCTGCCCTTTGCGAGCATACGAGGACAATAAAATGAAAGTAAAAAACATTTTCTGCTCAGGAATGCAAATCGCTAAAACATATCAAACTGCTGATTAATCTAAATATTTTTACCATTTTATAATTGTCATATATTTTGCATCTTATACTATGGATGTATGGTAGTTCCTCAGGTTTCCGATGGCCTTTACTGCTTATCGAAATTTGGGTTAGCGCCAAAGAGACGTGGCCAAACTTATACATACGCACAAACGTAGACCATACATAAAACCTTTTGTAAGTAACAGTCAGCATGTATGATAAATATATGGAATGCTATCAAGTATGCTACGAGTTTGCATCGTTAGTATGAAGCACACTCAATGCTTCATGTACTTACATGAAGCAAGCTTAAAGTATTTGATACACTTACCATTCTCAATGAAACACGTCTCATTTGACCGCTAGCGCAAGGGCACCTCAGACGGTACGACTCATACTAAGAATCAGCTTATTATCCCTGAATCCCTGATGGGGCTGGCGTGGGTTCACAAGCTACTGCTTGAAATATTGTCTAAAACATTACCGTAACATTAATTTAAATTTAAACGAAAGCGACTTTTTGGAAAATATATTGAGATAACCAACTCGGTGAAATTTGAATTTCCAAAGAATAATTGAAACCCTTGTATGTATATCGTTTCCACTATATTCAACGCAATTCTGCCCACCACCACAGAAAACTAAGATAAATAATATTACGCTATACTCTGATAGCTTTAGGCACCCCACTAGCAATAGGCTATTTTCTGCGCCAATGGCAAACCGGGAGTTGTTGTCAAACTCATTTTTTAACTCAAACATCTGTGATCATTATTATGAAGTGAATTTCTATAGCGTTATATAGGGGTCCATCAATCCTTATCATGCAAATGGGTGCCTACCACTCTGACTGATATTTTCTAGCGATTTTCGTAATGGCCTTTTAGGCAGAGGCCATCTAATGCGAACTATCATAAGTTCGTTCAAAAGAGAATTGCCCTGGGTTTGACAAATACACCAATACCTGCATTTTATGTAATAGCAATAGAAATGACCGCAAATGCTTAAGATCTAAAGTTAAACACCAGAATCGATACCATTTTCACATAGTATAACTTATTTAGAGCATTCAATGTTCACTGTCAAAGCTCAGTGTTCAATCCCCACGCAGTAGAGACTTCTGACGTCAACTACGAGTATTGATTGACCATTGACCATTGATTGACCATTGATATTTTACACTAGGAGTGCCCCGCGTTTTAACCCGTGTAATTTCTGTTCCAGTCACTTTCCCGCGATAAACCTCCATATTCACTTACATATTACTTCAGACTATAAACTATCTATGATCTAAAATCAACCTGATCTATCAGCCGTTGCGACGTGATTGAGGAAAAAGTGTCTGGTTTTTTAAAATTGGCATGACATTTTTGTGAATTTATTTTCAAACTATATAATTATATGCTATGCTATGCTATATATATATAAATATTTAGTAGTGGTAGGACTCTTGGCAGAGTCCATCTGGGGAAGTACTACACCTTTGCCAGTTATTCTACCGCCAAGCAGTACTGTGCAAACATTACTGTGTTCCAGTTTGAAGGGAAATGTTTCCAGAGAACTTACAGGGCTTAGAGATATAACATCTTAGATCTCTGGGTGACGAGCGCAGTGCAGTGCTAGGTAATGATTTGTACTCTTCATGTTCCAATAGCTGCGTGTCACTGTGCTGTTATGTGGCAGGCATGTTGCTTACCATCAGGCACATGTCCTGCTCGTCTCGTCACGTTTCATTAAAAAAATGGAATAATTGTGTTCATTCAAATGTTATTATTTAAATTAATTCATAGATATAAATATAAATAAAAAACAAAATCTAAAATGTGAAGTAATCATCCCTGTGCAGATTATTTACTGTCATGTGTTTACTCAATCACATTTACTTTCAAACAAAAGAAGAATCAAAAGCGCTCCATTCACAACTTCTAAACCACACATATGTATGTACAGACGTGTCAAATCTTAGTAAGTATTTTCGCAACTGTATCGCTATTACAAAAGAAGACATTCTACATTCATTTCAATTTTAATCCAACATAAAGTTCACAAAACGAGGCCGTTGACACAAATAATTATAATAAAAGCGGAACAAAACGGAGCACTCTAACTCAAAATATATTACACAATTAAACACTAAACACGTCTCCTTCGGTCGACTGGCTTTAATTCACTCTTTTTCCCTTTTATTTTCATGAGCGGGAATTTATTTTCATAACTGATAATAAATGTCAAGTCATTGTTGTAATAAAGAAAAGCTTACCCTTCCTGCGTCTCCGTGTCGCCCGAGCCCATGCTACGAATATTATTTGAATAATAAAAATTTGAATTTGGAAAACAAATGTCGGATAGCAGTGGCGTTATGCAATTGTCATTTGTCTGCATACGAGTACAAGTCTACAGTAAAAAAAATAGTATTGTTAATTAGCAGTGGTGCTTCTGGAGTGAAAAATTATTACGTACACGCAATAAATGAACATATTTTTATACACAGCAATGTCGATAGCAAGTTCAATTGTTTTTCCTGTTTAAAAAAATGCTCAAATCGCCCAAAGAAGTTTTCACTTTAGTCAAAGAGTGAATACCCACTTCCTCAATGGGCCGGTCTGGTTATATCGAACTCAACACCACGAATAGAGCACTCTAAAACCTCTATAGGGTTCCAGATTTTAGCAAATGGTGGCAACGCTAGGACGCTCTTGCATTCTCCCTTGAACCATCTTCAGTCTCCCATATCTCCGGGTTTACCTCAGGAGAAACACCCGTCACCCACACCAACACCTACAGTACGCTGGGACCAGACAAGTAGGTGCCAGATGCCCTCAGATCAGAGAGAAGTAGGGACAATCGCGCATCATGGTACTCCTTTCCCAGCGGCCTGTCCTTCTCAGCTGCAATGTCCAGTACCCAATACTATCTACCTATAATACTATCCAATACTATGCAACACAATCAAACAGTACCTAACACTATCCAACACTACCCAATACTCACATTACGGCTTGAACTCGCAACCCAGTAATGGTGAACACGCCGTATATCAGGAGCCCAAAACCCAAACGAGCATCCACATCTTGGATCCGAGAGCGCCCTTCGGGAAAAACCAAAGACTTTTCCAAGTCTTTTCAGTTCCTAAATTCTACGCGAACGAAGCCGTGGACAAATGCTAGTACTTACTGACTAACCGAAAGATTTTATTTAGTATTTTGGTCTGGTCCCATAGTTAATGTTGTTCATAATGGTGAATATTGCCAAGAGCAAGACGATGAATGACTTTGAACGATATTTTTCTTGAACCAAGTCGATTTCCTCAAAATTTCACCGTCTGAGCCAGTGGTGGAGACAAACTTCTACAAGGATTTGGAAGAATATTGAGCAGTACAAATGCGTTTCGAAACCAAGGCTCCATAATTGTGAAATGGGACTTTCTCACCACTGCACCTTGGTGTTCCGGCGTTTACAGCTAGTGTAATTTATCTATATTACAACACCCCACGATCAAACGTCAAGATAACGGGTTTAACAACACACCGTATATTGTATTGTCATTGTTTTACCGTTAGCTTGTCAAGTTGATCAAACACAGCCATAACATGATAAGAACATCCATTTCTTCTATCGGGGTTCTAAGCTAATTATTTTGACTACGAGCCGTATTGGATAACTTGTTTTTGCTCACTATTGTGTTTTAGAATTTATTTCATATCAGAAACAGTGATTCGTCCATAGTCAAAAATTATATGGGTTTTTAACTCGCGTAAGCCACGAATGTTGTTCCACATGAATGTTGTTTACTGCGCCTTGGTGACGCTAATATGAACCTAAATGATTGATGTATCAACTCCTATCTTCGATATCAGTCGGAAAATTTCAAAGTGAAACTCTAGGTCTTGTGAAAAGATATAACTACATATATACATAGGTACACAAATAAATAAAATTGAAGTTTTTGTTTGTACTCCCAAGTATACTTACATAACAGCTATAACATAAAACGTGACAGCTTTTTACTTAATGCTTGTAAAGTACGATAATAGCATTATTTTTAAAATTTTGTTGTTGTCTTAACTGATTGTAACGGTATTTTCGCTGACAAATAGTAAATATATAAAATTTACTATACAAAATTCAATCGGAACATTACGAACTAAAAGTTACTGTAGGCGGCTCAAATGACTGTTATGAAAAGCGAACAATAACATTTTTTTGAACGAATTTTTTAGTGCAGGCAGGTATGAAAAAAATAGGAATTTTGCTGCACGACCAAACTGAAAAAAATGTGATACAATCGAAGAAAAATATATAACAGAAGTGACTTGAAAACCGCTCTGTAGCCAGTGTTCCCGACCTTATTTTTCAGATGATCATACAATCTCTATATTTAAAAATGTTATGTTGGTTTGTGTACGCTTCAATAACTCAAAAAATTCTGCACCGATCGAACTGAAATTTTAGAATGATATATAATCCGCATCAAGGATTGTTTTATCTTATTTTTGCATCTTAACGTGACACAGCGAAGCGTGGCAGGGTACAGCTAGCAAATAATAAAATTAAGAATGATTTTTTTTTACAAATTATGTCGCCGCTATATTTTCCGTAGGAACTTCGTTCCTACCTGGTGTCCCATGACACCGCATCTTTTTATTAAAAAATCGAACGTTAGATATGGATTTCATTTGTTATTTCTTTAAATGGTTATCATAAGAGTTTAACAGTTTGCTTCATCGCGAGCGAACCTTTCGGTATTCAGTGTCAATTACATTAGAAATCTCACTCGTGGGGCGAACATATTTACATACGACAGGTATGAATTCAGTGACTTTTTAAACCCAAGAAATCAATAAATACATACACGGATAGAATTAATAATTAAATTAAGATTGTTGGACATTCCACACACAATACTAGCTCACTAAATGTTTCCACTGCTGGGACTCGATGTCTTCTCTCGCAAGGAGAGAGTCAAGACCATAATCCACCACGCTGGTCCATCCGGGTTGGTGAATGACACATGACCACGAAAAATTCTCGAAGTCATGTGAGTAAAACGGTGAAGGAATACATCGTGAGGAAAACGATATGTATCTAAATACACAGCACTAACTAACCCAAAACTAAGACAAGCGTGTATTATAGGAGAAAGGTAGCTGAATAGGTAATTGAAAGTACGAGTCGGTATATTCTTATGATACAGAAACACCCTGGCATTCGTATTTATTTCGGAAACTTTTATTCGACATTAGAAGATCGAGAAAATAAATTATGGAAATCTAGCTGACTCGGCGCACTTCATACCGCCGTTTTTTTTTAATTTTCTTGGATGCAAACGTTGTCCTGACAATTAAAAATACATAAAACAAACATTCATCCAATTTGGTGCAGTCATTCAAAAGCTACGAACGTACAACATTTGAAGGATCAATTTATATAAATATAGATAAAATCCTTTTTACCTGCCGAACCTTGGCCGACCCTGGACTTGGCACTCCAGTAGATTGCTAAGGAATGATCGCTGGGTCCAGCGCTCGCCACTTTAATACGATGGGAACGTGTTCTGTGACCGTAGAGACGGTATGCAGATGAATACTATTGCTTGTGGCTCCCGCTGTATCTTCGTATTGCTAAGAATTTACGTAAGCTGATATCTAGAAATGAAATGGTATATACGCTTTTTTTCTGAACATCTATGTATTGTTGTGTGTGTGCGAGGGTGTACATATGTACATATATGTATTTCCTCTCGACGACTGCTCGAAGACTTTTAAAACCAAATAGATTTTTTTTTATTTTAATACTTTATTTATTTTTAACCAAATACAATTTCTTTATTTGCCAAACTTGACAGAAAAAATTTGACTGTAAAAGAAGTCGGTTAATAAAATGCGATCCTAAATTTAACATTTCCCTATTTTTAACTTACAACAATGTCGTCATTCCTATGTCCATAGTCCAAGATGAACAAATCCTCAGGATTTACATCATTTATTACTTCAATCAAACCAAAAAAAACCTTATCTTCAATACCATACCAGCGAAAATCTTTCGCAAAATATGAAAATTGTTGTTACGTTTAAGCCGCGTCTAAATAATAGGGATGTCATGAACAGCAGTCTAGTGATGTGAATACTTTCCGACTGCTTGCCTTCATTTTATCGTGCATGTTTTAATATTAATTGTAAGTTTTCTGGGTGGTTGGATGCGCGATTATGCAGATGAGACGCGCTTGTCATAACGCTTAGGGATGAACTGCGATTCTAAACTAGATAGGTAGGTACGCATTTGCGTCAACGATGTTTACGTGTACGTCTATTCGTTCAATATTCATTGCTTACCTTTGACATAATTGGAACAGGCTTTAAATGGAGGCGGAATATATGGAAATTGTTTTATAAAATACTAGCAGCGCTCTGCGATCTTACCCGCGTTGTTCCGTTATTTTTCGCGAGGAATAGTAGACTTTGATATTCCAGGCTATACTCTACGTTCCAAATTTCAATCCGGGACATTTACGGTCCAGTAGGCGCTTAATTAAATCCGTGAATTTAACGTGACTTATGGCCATCTGGAGAGTTTCATTCCTTTCAAACTGAGTTAGATTTTTGATGCAGTGTTTCTGAAAAATAAATACCTCTTAAAAATATAAAATAAATAAAGTGATATACCGGAGTTCTCTATATATATTGCTAGTGACAAACGGGCTTATGTTGGATAATTTACTTTAAAAAATTGGCAGTCATAGGAACCGCCGATAGAAGTGAAAACTGATAACTCAGAATTTGATAGCTTACTTTGGAAACTACGCGGATGAAACCGGAGGCCGTGGCCATGAGCATGGTCATCTAGAAATGTTGAATGTTGATCTTTCCTAGATGGCCAATGGGAAATGGTGATGCATTTCTAGATGGTTAATGGAAAATGCTGACGCATTTCTAGATAGCCAATGGCCATGATCCCGAGTTTAACCGAAGATTTGTTATCATTTCTGAGCGTGACGCTAGAATTCAATTCACAACCCACGAAAAATCTTCTGTGGCGCGCCAAAATAAGTTTTAACTTCAAAAATAATACCATACATGAAATTTAAGTTGTAACTCGCTTGCGAAGAGGATATTTAGGTAGGTACTCTTCCACTATAGGTCGCCGATTTTTTTTCTAGTACAGAGTATGTACTATTTGCGATTTGTCTTACCTATCATTTTATTATAATTTTTTTGCTGTTAATTGTTGTCATTTCGAAATTTTGTAAATTTTTATGAATTTGAAGTTAATGAATTGTTTTGAATTCCGATGTGATCGATCGACTAACATTCAATCTTTCGCATTTATAAAATTAGTAGTATGACTATGACTACTTATTACTAGCACCCTGCGATTTTACCCGTTTAGCTGCCGTTCCCATATTTTTCCGCGATAAAAGTAGTCATAAGTGAGTTTATAAGTAATGTGTGTTAGTAAGTAGTGTGTGCGAATTTTATCAAAAACCACGCAGCAGTTTTTCCACGAAAGTATAACAAATAAGAAAAGTATAACAAACATTCATACATACATATATGTAAACAGACAAACGTTCGCGTTTATAACATTAGTAGAGGATTAAGGATCTATTGATTTTATGTAGAACGATCTTAATGTATTCATGGTTGACGTACCTACCAAAGACACGAACGAGTGGGTTTGACTCCACTTTTGTAATAAGAACGCCTACACTGTGGATTGCGTTGCCTGAGTGGGTGTTTCCCGATGGCTCCTATCTTGATGTCTTCCAGCTTCCAGTCAGTAAATCAGTTTCTTCTAAGTAAACACGCTATAATACTTTACAGGTGGTCGCATTTAAATTTTATTGAAACTATTCAAACAGTTTTTGATAAATTATAATAATATTCATTAGGTATTTAGTTTAACAAATTATATTTGAAAGATTTGAGAGTGTAAGTTTAATATGATAATTAAAATCGGTTGTGTTATCTTAATATATTATACGTAGGTATATAAGTATAAATTACTAACGCGTCACGTTGTTTGTCCGCGATATAGTCCTAAACTATTGAACTTATTTTAATCAAATTTGCACACCGTGTGCAGTTTGATGCAACTTGAAAGATAGTCAAGAAAGACGTCATAGTCTTTCTATGACAATGTCCGAGCGAAGCCGGAATAATAAATAAACATTGGTGGGCATTTCACACACAGCACTATCTAGCCCCAAACTAAGCAAAGCTTGTACTATGGAAGCCGATATAATACTTATATATTTACTTTTAAATACATACTTAGACACAGAAAACACCCAGGCACATTACAAATATTTGATTGAACCCACGACGCTCGGCTTCCCAGGCAGACTTACTACCAACTAAGCCACCAGGCCAGCCAAGAATGCACCGCTAGTTTTAGAGAAAAAGTTATATTATTTGAGACTATAAGGGCTAACCCATTAACACAAACAATCTGTCGCGATTTTGCCATCTGAACATCTAGATTAGAATCTCGAAACAAAATAACGAGGAGGGTCCCCTTGGAAAAGGCCAGAGATCCTGAGATAGTGTCAACGTCGCCGCTTTGCCGACCGTGGGAGACGCCCGACGTCGCTGACAGTCTCTGACAGCCGCTGACAATGTTGACAGGACTGACAGGTCGTTATAGCGCTCGGCTTTGGGAATATTCGCCAGATTTCAGTTGAATGGATAAGATAGCAGTATGCGTAGAATAATAACGCCTAGAAAGAAAAGTGAGGCAAATCACAGTGAGCCATATTGGCTTAGTCCATTCGAAACTACCATCACGTGTCAAGGCTAGTGCATGCGTCTCCGACAGTTAAAAACATTATGATAGTTTGTGTGGTTCTTCACTGTACATACTCGTAGGTAGGTACTCCACGAAATTTCGTTTGACGAACTTCAGTACATACGACTTACGCCGACATCTATCTGAGATTTAATCTGGTTTGTTTGAATATTATCGTTTTAGCAAAGATGGTAGAACTCAAGATTAGGCCTGAACATCTTGACATTGATAATAAACTGCGTCTGTAACATCTGACTCTATCTAAGACATTTATGTCTCTGTCTAAGACATCTACCTCACTAGCGCTAGTTATAATTTAAAAAAAAACTTCTGCCCGAACTAATTACCTCGTCACGTTGTACTCGGTAAATTAGAAGTCTGGGAGTTGTAGTTCAAACATTGATAAAAATAAAGAGTTCAATGTGTTCAAAGCCTAAATTATAGATCAACGGCACATTCGCTACATTTTAGCAAAGTCAAATCAGGATACATTTTTTCGACATCAATTTAACTCATATTCATAATAATAGGTGAGACGACTAACAAACTAGGACTCAGGGATCACGTAGGTATCCAACGTTGAAAGAATTTTTGAAATCGGTCCAGTAGCTCCTGAGATTTCGCGTTCAAACAAAACACTTGTTCAGCTTTATATATATACTAGCGACCCGCCCCGGCTTCGCACGGGTGCAATACTTATACTAAATATAAGTACCCACTAATAAAATTCCGGTCCGCGGCAAGACGTTTCGTTTTACGTAGTCACATAAGTCACAGTTTTTTGTGATGGATACTTTTTTGGCACGACGGACGCACGCAATATTTTGATTGATGGAACGAAACGTGCTTCACACCAAAGATGGCGACAGTGGTTTGTTTGTCAGTGCCATCAGAATTTAACGAAATTATCCATAATCCGAATTTTATGGACATATGTTGTCGACTCAAAATCAATATTTTTTTATGTTTTGTTATTCATATAAGGTTTCGATCAAGTCTACCGTACCCCTTGACGAAATTATTAATATAGATTAGTATAGATATAGGCCGAAAATCCGTGGATATAGGTTTTAATTGAACTGAAAACTTATATTGACCCACCACAGACCACACATATATTTTTTGCTTTTTTTTTTAATTTATTCTTGGCCGTGTACCTATTCTCCTTCAGCCGCATCTGTCTCTGTCGTGTCGCTGTGTTAACTATTTTCAATTTATAATAGATAAGTTTGTAGTCGTCTTCACAACTTACCTCAATATGGGTATCAAATGAAAGGTCTTGATTAGTTAAACACTTTACACTACAAAAAAAATCAAATCCAAGATGACCGCCACCACAAAATGGCGAATTATGTTATTTTTTTCAATACTACCTCAATATGGGTATCAAACGAAAGGGCTTGACTAGTAGAAAACTTTGCACTATGACAAATTTCAAATCCAAGATGGCCGCTCCCAAAAAATGGCGAAATACATTCATTTTTTCACAACTCCCTTAATATGGGTTTCAAATGAAAGGGCTTTACTAGTAGAATGTTGTACAGATTACAAATCCGAGGTAGTCAGGGGTTAGTCAAAATTTTTAATTTTGTTCTTGTATTAAAAGTATTCTAAGGTTTTAATAGTTATTTCTTATTTTAGCGTTCACTTGTGCCGTGTATATTTTTTTTAAGTTTACTACACATTGTTCCAATGATACAATGGTAACATTACCTACACCTACCTACGAATACCTCGTCGAAGTTGGTTTTTAGATTCTTGTTGCTATTCCAAAAACCTCTGAATTGATATCTACCAAACAAAAAGAACTCATTAAAATCGATTCGCAATTGGTAAAGCTATCGCGTAACATTTGTATCTATAATAAAAGTGGTCAAGTGCGATTCGGACTCGCCATGAAGGCTTCCGTAGTAGCAAGTAAAATAACATTATTAATTTTACAACAATTTTATTATTTATGTATTTATTATTGTTAAAGTTCGTGTAGTTCGTTGTGCCTTTAATCAGTTTTTTAACAATAGTGAATTTATGACGTATTAAAATAAAACTACTTACTAGATCTCATTCAAACCAATTTTCATTGAAAGTTTACATGCTAATGTACATCATACTTTTTTTTAGTTTTGTATCTCTTATTTTAGAAGTTAAAACACACATTAGGGACACAGCATTTTTCCACTTTGGAAGTGTCCCTCGCGCTAACTATTCAGTTTTGAAAAAAAAATGTTTGAAACCTCAATATACTTTACTTATAGGGTTCCGTAGCCAAATGGCAAAATACGGAACCCTTATAGATGTCTGTCTGTCTGTACGTATGTCACAGCCACTTTTCTCCGAAACTATAAGAACTATACTATTGAAACTTTGTAAGTTTTTTTTAAAACTATAATAGGTTCGCACTTGACCACCATTTCGCCTGATGTTAAGCGATGATGAGATCTACGACGGAGCGTGCCTACCTAGAAAATACCGATTCACTCTCGATTTGAAGACACGAAGATTGTAACCATCAGTGAAAACCCACTCAGGCAATGCATTCCACAACCTAGACGTTCTTATCACAAACGTGGAGTCAAATCTCTTCGTTCGCGTTTTTGGAACATCAACCATGAAACGATGCCGCCCTTTGGTGGAACGAGAAGTCCGATAGAAGAAAGGGCAAGGTGGTATTAGATCATGCAGATCAGTTGCACACTCTCCGAAGTGTATCCGATAAAAAACCGATAAGCTAGCGATTTTGCGGATACCCTAAAAATGGATATAAGTACGAAATGTGTATGTACGTTCATAACTTTTGAATGACTGCACCAAATTGGATGATTCTACGTTCTGTTTGATGTATTCGTTATTGTCGGGATAATAGCAGAAAATTTTGACGAAAAAAATATGGTGATACGAAGTTCGCCGAGTCAGCTAATTGTACCTATAAACATTTTTTTTTACTTTTATAGTTTTACACTTGACCACCATCTCGCCTGATGTTAAACGATGATCCGGTCTACGATGGAGCGTGTTTACCTAGAAGAACCCGATTCACTCTCGATTTGAAGACACAAAGATTGTAACTATCGGGAAAAACCCACTCAGGCAACGTATTCCACAGCCTTGACGTTCTTATCACAAAAGTAGGTAGAGTCAAATCTCTTCGTTTGTGTCTTTGGAACATCAACCATGAAACGAATCGCTTTTTCGAGCTGCGATCATTCCGATAGAAAAAAAGAGCAAGGTAGTATTAGATCGTGCAAATCAGTGGCACACTCTCCGAAATGTATCCGATAAAAAACCGATAGCTAGCAATTGTGATGTTATGTGGCATGTTGCTTACCATCAGGAACATGTCCAGTTCGTCTCATTACTTTTTTTTTTTAATACGGCGATGTTCGAGACTTTGCAGTCTTTTTCGCACGAGGGTGTCATTGCCTTTTGGCTAGTCCCTCTATCGATACCAGAGCCTCCAGCTGATACTTAGCGATCCATCCCAAAGGTGCGAACAGTACTCCACACAGGAGCGAATCTGTGCTTGGTATAACGTAAGCAACTGTTCAGACTTGAAGTACACAATATCTACTTACATACAACAAAATACGTACTTATAACCAAAGATCTTTGCCTACAAATGAATTGAGAACCTCCTCCTTTTTTGAAGTCGGTAAAAAAATCGAGAAAAGTCTGGTACGGTGTTTCTTTTCAGCTAAAATAGCTGAGATTGACTATGGTGGTCAATGAAAGTGGTAATTTGACTAATATTTTAAAAATTAGGGATACGCAAATTTTACATCTTTGGACACTTCCTGCCATCTAGGGAGTCAGATAAACAATTCAAATTAGAAGCGACATCTGATGAATTTTGCAAAATAATTGAGATTGCTAGAAAATAAACTAGATGCCGCTGTTCTTGCACACGCTTCTACATAAGTTGCTACTTGCTAATAGATGGCGCTATTAATTTTCCGACTATGAAAAAGTGTCGCTACTTGCCGATAGATAACACTGTTCTCAATATTTTAAAAATGTCAGATGCGTTGTTTTTTCAAATATTTTTTTTGGTATAATTTGTTCTAGTTCTAGTTATAGAACACAAATAGTGATCTGTGCACTTGTCTGTGCACAAACCAGAATTCATACTTCTTGTTCTTACTTGTAACTTAAACATTGTGAAGGATAATATGTGATCAATGAAAAAAATATCAACCAAATAACCAGCCAAATACGAGTTAGAATCGCACGAAGGGTTCCGTACAATCTTAGAAACCTACGAAAACGACAAAATAATCGTAGATGTTGTATGAGAGAGAGTGCAGCAACCGCAGCATGGCAAAAGTGAAAACTTCAGGTACCTGAATGTTGTATTATGCAGTAGGTACACTTTGATTAAACACTTGACAAGTACATATTATAATCAAACGCAGTACATGTATATTAGTATAGTTTGTATTATGTAATGAGAGATGCGAAATAAGTCGCACGGTAATAGTTGAAGCGATTTTTACAAAAAACAACATTAGGTACTGTGTTACACCTAATTATTCAGTACGTACTGAAAAAAAACTTAATATCTTTTTTAATACTAAACTTAGAATCATTAATTGTTTTAATCAATTATATGTAGGTATTTATGGTTATTTATTCATGATAACCTGATGTTTTGTAGTTACATTTTCTATTAGTCAAGTAAAATAAAAAAAAAAATTGTATTTATGTAGTTTTTGACAAATATCTCTGCATTAATGTAGTTTTTGTAAAATCAACAAATTTTTAACAAGGAATTTCTCGTAGTTGAGTATCTGTTGTAAAAATTGAATAAATGTGTTTAGAAGCCTATTTTAAGAGGAACAAAAAGTTACTAGTAACAAAAATTACGAAAAATGACAGTTACGTTGTTTTTGTAAAAATCGCTTCATTTAATTACCGACATTACCGTGCAACCGTGCTTACAGCCTACAGAAGAATCTGTGTGCGAAGCGCTAAAATAAGTTTTCATGTCTAAATTTAGTTATCAATTTTAGTGAAAATACCTATAGCTAACAACGATATTTAAACAACATAGCTAAGCATATTCCGTGAATAAGCCTACCTTTTGCCTAAATCAATATTGAGTAAAAATGAGCAAACAAACACGTATGTATGGGAGCACCCCTAATCCCCTGAATGTATTATTATGTGTTAGAATTGTTGTTATAACAGCTACAAAAATATCAAATGATTTGTGAAAATTTCAGCTGTCTAAAAGGCTTGTTACACTTGGCTAAATTTAATCGACTGAATTCAGAAGCAAATTAGCAAATCAGCAAGGGTAGTCAGCTGAATGCAGAACCATGTTTGGAAACAAGTTAATGGCAAACAATCTTTGCTTGTGAATTTAGTATGCTTAGCTTGCTGAATGCTATTACACTTCACTAAATTCACTAACGACTAAAGTCGACTAAACTTAGCTATATAAGCCTTATGTAGCTTGTACATCATCATCATCATCTGCCGCAAGACGTCCACTGCTGTACAAAGGCCTCCCCCTAGATTTCCACAACGAACGGTCCTACGCAACCCTCAATTAACGGTTTCCAGCGCCCTTTGTGATGTCATCTGTCCATCTAGTGGGAGGCCATCCAACACTGCGTCTTCCGGTTCGTGATCGCCACTCTAGACCAGAACCTTTCTTCCCCATCGGTTGTCGGTTCTGCGAGCGATGTGGCCTGCCCATTGCCACTTCAGCTTACTTACTTTTTTAACTAATACTTATGTCGGCCACTTTCGTGTTGCGGATATCCTCATTACGGATTCTGTCGCGCAAAGAGACTGAACATTGCTCTCTCCATAGCTTGCTGTGCGACTTTGAACTTTGTTATGAGGCCCACAGTTCTTAGTTCCATAAGTCATCACTGGCAACACATACTGATTAAATATAGCTTATTTATTATTAATAGTTATTTATAGCTGATATAAGTTTTCTAGCCGGATCGTACATCTGTATCGCTTGTTCCGCGCTCTCGGTTGCAGAACCGAGAGCGCGGAACAAGCGAACGAACAGCTTTTGAGCTGAGCCTGTAACAGTTGCAACCTGCAACCAACCTGCAAATCGTAGTGCGTGCACGCACCCGTAGTGAGTGCATTCCCTGGAGATAAAAACAATACCTATGTGCTCTTCAGAGTTATGACCTAACCGTGTTTCAAATTTCAGCCCAATCTGTTTAATTAGCCACTCCACAGGCTCCGGGGTCCGTGATCTTTGTCATATCAATTGTCTTTTTTTACACATTTCTTGGATAAGGGGAAGAAGAGGAAAGTAGGGGGGAGTTGAGTACATTTAAAATCTAATTCTAGTGCTCGTCTGTAGAGCCGATCACTACCGGTTGGGATTCCGCTAGTAATCGACTCGACATCGAGTGTTTGCCTAATTGCCTTTTGTCATTTGCCTAAGCCGCCACCTCCCGGCCCAGAGCCTCCACAACGGCCGCATTTCTGTCCCTGATGGCCACCTGCCCAATCAACTGCCCAATTTGTTACGACGTCATTGAGCAACAAACATCCATACATTGACATATATAATATTAGTAAGAAGTACGATTAATTGTGTTTTTTATTAATAAAATCTAATTTATTTAGATTTTATCAAAGGTTTGTGATTTCTGAAGCTAAATCTTGCCCGGTCCTTGGGTGCGCTCGGCTTTAAAAGTCAGAAGTAGCTTCTAATAAAATCTGAGATGTCCGCAGGCTGTTTTAGTGGCGAACTGGCGAATCTATAATTATAAAACGAATCATTACACAATATTACTTTATTTTGTTATTTGGCTAAGATAATGAAGTTTGTAATCCAACCATCCATGGGCGGTCTCGCCATGTGCGTCAAAAGCTTTGAAACGGGTAAGATTGAAAAAACGGGCAAGGCAATGAATGGGTTACATCAGTGAAGTTAAGTTATTATTTTGGGAGATTTAAAGCTTCTCTTAAGCAAAACTACCGACGGAAAGTGTCTGGGAGTATTGGGGTCTTATTTTTAACCGACTTCAAAAAAGGAGGTTTCTCAATTCGACCGTATATATGTAGTATATCCGCGAACCGAAATATTATCCGCGAACACGCGGATAACTTCGTCGCTTATGAACCGATTTTGATGATTATTTTTTGTTGTAAAGGAGATATTCCAAGGGTGGTACCATGATAAGGACACTATGATCTGATGATGGCATCCTAGAGAAATCTAGGATAACTTTCGAAAATTGTAAAGATGAGTAGTGCATTAGTTAGGTTTTTCCTTGACCATTTTAAAACAGTATAATTTAAAGAAGGTCTGGAGTCGATCTGATGAGGGAACCGAAAGACGGTCGACCCCTTGCCCTTTGTATGCCCGTGCCTGTACCCACAAAGAGACAAAGTGAAAACGAGTCAGAGAGAAAAGAGACAGATAGGCTGTGAGACAGAGAAACAGAGGGTCCAGAGACGAGATAGAGGGGCATAGAGACACACAGAAACACTTAGAGACAAGAAGGCAGAGTAACTGAGGCTGAGACCCAGACCGAGACACGGCGATACACAGACACGTCAAGTTTGAAATGTCTGTGCCTCTAATACGCCGCCGTTTTTGCATCAAAGCTCAAATATAATACCAAAGTAACATTAAAATCTAACTTAGGACAACCACGTTATGACGATGCGTCAATTTGAGACTAAGTTAAAGTATCCTAATCGTATTGTTTCTTTCGTCCGTCATTTATGCTATTATTCCCCCTATTATATATTTAGTTTTCCTTATTCAAGAAATGTTCTTGTTCGATCTACCCATCACTTCATATCGTAAAATAACATAATTTTAACAAAAATAAAAAACCAACTTCAAACAGAAAACTAAAAAGTACCTACAAAATAAATTTATTTAGCACAAAGATATACGTATTTTGATTTGTTTAAACAGAAATGATTGAATATATATTTTACAATTCTGAAGTCGGTGCCAAGTAATATAATAAATAAATAAATAAAAATAACAAAAAAATACCTACTAATATTATCTTCAGCTCAAATCGTTTTACTTGGCACCGACTTCAGAAGTGTAAAATATTTATTCAGTCATTTCTGTTTAAATAAATCAAAATACGTATATCTTTGTGCTAAATAAATTTATTTTGTACTTTTTAGTTTTCTGTTTGAAGTCGGTTCTTTGTTTTTTTTTTTTTGTTAAAATTATTTTATTAAAGATATTGCCTAAGTATAACATACGTGAAAATCAGTTAATAGAAAATACGCGAAGTAAGTTATGTATCTTTTGGACCCCATATCTCAAAATTGGCCGTATAAGAAAGTTAGGTTAGGTTAGCATGTATTTTTAATACCTACGTACTAACTCTACTCAATCATCCACATTTCGTTCATCAGAAAATGCGTGATGTCTGGCGGCTCTTAGACTAAAATAGCCGTAGAGCGAGAAAAGTTGGTCATTACTTGCCTAAATTTTATCGCTACTGAATGCTGTGAAGTGTTTTTCATTGAATTCAGAAGTGAGAATAAAATTGCTTGCTTTGCTTCTCTGAATTCAGACGACTTACCTACTCTAACCTTGCTTCTAAATGAACATAGTCAGGGATACACAGATTAGGGTGGTTTAGTGAGTGTTCTTAGCAGTTTTTGGTGAAAATCGATTAGAGATGACCGCCGCTACGAAATGGAGTTCATGTGATTTTAAATTTAAAAATAATAAAAATTAATTAGTATACCATGCAAATCAAAATAGACAAACTCGTGACTTTTCATTTTTATACCCATCCTTAATTATATAGCCTTAGCCACGCCCCGCAGTTTTACTCGTTTAGTTCCCGTTTCCGTTATTCCCTCGGGATAAAAAGTAGCCTATGTGTTCTTCCAGATTATTTTCTAACTATGTTCAAATTTAGCCCGATCCATTTGGACATTACGACATGAGCAACAAACAGCTAAACATTGACATTTAAAATATTAGTAGGATACTGACGCCTATCTTAGATTACGTGACTATCTTACTAACAGTTCATTTTTAACCAAAAAACGAAAATCATCCCGATTTGATAAACCAGTGTGATCGATGGGAATTCAGTCGGATCCGGCAATATGGCCGGATTGAAAATTACGCCGGATTGCATTCACTAGGGCGATATTACGGGTCAGTTGTCAAAGTTAAATGTCTTTGACTAGATGAACTTGATTGAAGGAATTTGTATTTGTAATATTTGTTTGGACCTCCTCCTCGTTGGTCGTTCTCTTATTCTACGTCGATGTATGGAATCGAAAAATACAATATTCTGTGCTAAACTAATCCATTAATATTATTATTATGTGTTTTATGCCTAATTTATTATCATCGATGGTTTAAAGTGGCTACATCTGTGGCTAAATTATTTAGACAATAAAGAAATTGTTGGCTAAATGCTAAATATATATTATACAGAAAGATGCCAGATATTGCCAATAAATGGATAACTTGGCTACACTGTCTTTTTTAAACATATTATTTTCGACTAAGTGGCGATGCACGACGGAGACTAAAAGCCTATTTTAAAATGTTGTAGATAATATTTCAAGTCTGTAATGGCAATCGACAAAGCAGCGCTTTAGAAATAAAAGTTAGTAACACTGGTGAAGGGTGCGTTGCCATAAATACAGATTTTTCCGTATATATACAAATTCTCGTATACATACATTTGTTAACTTCTTAATACTAAATAATTATCGGGAAAATGGTTTCGAATTATTGAACAATAAAAACCGTGTGGTACTCGGGACTACCGCGGTAAAGCCATTCCATAGCATTTCTTATCAATATATGAAATTATAATTATTTTATGCAGTATTTTTCAAATCTAAACCTATCACTGAACACTGCATCAAAATTGGACAAGTAGTTTTAGAGAATGGCAATATGCATTTCCACAAACATCCTCTCACCCTAAACGCGTAAATATACCGTCTCCGTTCCGTCACGGGTAAAAGTCACGACACCGTCGTTATCGATAGGTTTTTGTCTTATGTAATTTATTTAGTTTTTGTAATTAATAAATAGTCTCATATATAAAATATACATTTATTTACAATAATAACGTTTCTTTGACGATCCCCGCGCGCCGCACAGATAGACATACTCTACAAAAAAGGAAAAAGTTTGGAAATGATACTAACACACCATTTTAGTAGGTAGTGATCGAGCTCTATGTAGAGTCCGTCTGGGAAAGTACTACACCTATGCTAGTTATTCTGCCGCCAAGCAGTAGCGTACAAACATTACTGTGTTCCAGTTTGAAGGGTAATTAATGTTTTGCTTGCATGCAGTGACTTGAATTCTTCACGTTCAAAAAGTTCACTTTTATAACAATCATTCCCAAAAACAAAGTAATCATGATCATATATGTAGATACAATATACCTGAATCAAGCAACAATAAGAGCCTACTTTCGTATGCTCCTATCTATACTATAATATTATAAAGCTGAAGAGTTTGTTTGTTTGTTTGAACGCTAGGATCTCGGCAAGTACTGATCCGTATTGAATGATTATTTTTCTATTGGATAGTCCATTTATCGAGGGAGGCTATAGAGCATAAAACTACTATCAATAGAAGCGGAGCATCAGTAAGGAATGTAATGAAAACGCGATAAAATATTCTGTTTTCAGAGTTTTCGTATTGTACTTTGACATGACAACATGTGTCTAAGATGGCGTCATTAAATATAAACCACAGATTATGTAAACCTTTGCTAATCAAATTTGTTTCTAAATCTGAGTTGGTAGGACCAATTTCCGACAGGTGGCGTTGCAGGTAGCTGAAGAGGTTTTTTGTTTGAAAGCGATATTCTCAGGAATTACTGAACCGTTTTCAGTCATTCTTTCATGTTGGATATTTACGGGATCCCGCTGAGTGCTATATATGTATATATGTACCACGGGCGAAGCCGGGGCATCTAGTAACGAATATAGCGGACAGCTGCCTGGCCATACTACGACATCTCTACCCTCATATCGTGTTGTTTCCGGTTTTATTTTGTTTGGATTTCAATAAATTTCCGTTCCGTATGTATTCTCTGTATTATTCTCAATCATCAGTAACTACAATTTTTGATTTTTAAAAAAAGGTATGCTGATTTAATTTAGATTTTAGCCGAAGTCTTTACAGATAATAAGTTCAATACATCTGGCAGCACTGGTGCAGAGAGTGCACAGTGCCAGTGTTGCCAACTTAACGGATTTATCGTCATATCTAGTGGATTTGGGTACGTTGAGAACGGGAATATGACTTTCTAACGGCCAACGGGATTTATAACGGAAATAAAAACTTAAAATTTTCATCGATTGTCTATTGTGTTGTTCAAACGGTAAATGGTAAATACCTAATATGAACGAATTAGTATATATGTATATGATGACAACAAGATCGATCAAAGACTTCTTTTGTAGTCCAGACACAAACTTTTCTTTGTTTATAAGCGGTACTTATCTCTGTTAACTGTTAAGCACTGAATCCAGATCACATGGTTTCTAACCTCTTTTAACCTTACCCTAACCTTTAGGCCTTTACCCATAAAATGCAGCTCAAAATCTCGGGGTATGACTTCACTGCTGTTAAGCAATTGGAAACCAATGTTTAGGTATAAATATTACTAGCACCGCTCCACGTTTTTACGGTAGCCTAAGTGTTCTTGCAAACTATAATCTGTGTGTCCCATCTATACATATGTTACGACGTGATTGGGCAACAAACTTCAAACCGTTAACATTTATATTAATAGGATACTGAATGTAGATGTACCTACCTGCAAATATAAGCTTTTAGAAATGTAACGGTTGTTATGAGCATACAGATAAATTTACGGATTTTTGACGGAAATTCGCAATTAATTGGTCGATTTTAAAAAATCTTGTTGGCAACACTGCATGAGTGCACAGTGCAGTGCACCGTAGCTTTTTGGCAAAGAGACTTAATTAAGAGACCATTTAGGTACATGTTAAAATTAATTACATAGTGTTTGTGTGTTATTTATGAATTAAAACTGTTGCTTACTTCTATGTTAACCGTATTAAAACAACAAATGAACGGTGAGTGTATTAAATTTCGATTCTTGTTTATTTTACGTGTTGGTCATGTGAACTCTTTGAAAGTAAGTAAATAGCCATTGTAAAGTACGCGGGTGTGGGTTTCTAAATATTTACAGTTTTAAGGTTAAGTCAAACTGTTAAATTCTAAGACGTTATGGTTACAATTACCTAGTTCCCTAGCCTAGAAAGACTCGTAGGGAGGAGATCAGTTAGTACCAAATAAAAAACGCTAAATAGCACACCTTCTCGCAAACATAAATATAATGAACCTTACCTATTTATACGTTTCCATGGATGTATTGTGTTAATTTCTTTAATTATAGGTACATACAATTAAAAGTTCTACCTTTATCTACCTTTTTATGACAGCCAGTCGAGTTTTTAAGAATGATAATCTCTGGTCAATGGTACTAAGTGTAGTTTCAGCTGAGGTGAATTCTAAAATATGAGTTGATTTTTGAATTTTAAATTGAATTAAATGATTTTTAAATTGAAGAACCCAAGTGATAGCTCAAGATAGACAGACCCAAGACAAGTTTCTAAGAAATGTAAGAATATAATTTTAACAAAATATATCCAACTATACCACTATCAATAGAAAGAGAACTTAAGTGTATTATTTTTTACTGAACCAATAAGATTAAAAATGCTGTTTAGATATTAATAAAAGCCATAATATGGAATCATTTTATTCCAATAATATCCTACATAAAATTAATTATACTAAATATCAATGTAATAATGCCTGATAAATTTGTGCTTGACGAGTCTGTATGAAAATACTCATGATGTTTAATTATAATAGATATTTGTGAGTGTATTAATGGATATTTGTATACATTGACAATAAATGTTTTCTAGTCTATTCTATTCGGCGAGTTAGTGATCCAAAGGGCTAATTAAAAAAAAAAGTTTTATTCTTAATACTTAATGTACTTAAGTACTTAAATAAAGAGTTGATTTGTTTGTCTCATTTTTGTACTTCTTTATTTTTGTTCTGTTAAGTGAATGACCCAATCTATACTAATATTATAAAGCTGAAGAGTTTGTTTGTTTGCTTGAACGCTAGGATATCGGGAAGTACTGGTCCGAATTGAAAGATTATTTTTGTAATGGATAGTCTATTTATCGAGGAAGGCTATAGAACATAATGCTACTATCAATAGAAGCGGAGCATGTATCAAGAATGTAACAAAAATGGGAAAAAATGTTCCTATTTGAGATGTAGGATATGATTGGTGATTTATGGTTCGATGTAGGCTCCGCCCCACTACTTTTATGTCATTTACTCTGATTTTAGGACTTGTGTGTGGACGCTTTTATTAAACCTAACTCACAATATAGAAATTATGATTCCGACTCACATCATGTATCTGTAATTTGAAACAGACTTTTTGACAATTATTTTGACTGTTTGATTTGATGCAAAACATGAAAATTCATTATTATATACGTTTATTATTATACAATTATTAACAACTACTTGTGAGTAAGCACCACCCATCTATTCATGACTTTTCTTTAAAACTTGTATGCCTTACCTAAACTATTAAATGTAATTGTTTTAACAGAGTTCAAACAGGATGAGGTTATCCAAAACATAGCAGCCAAAGTTACTACTCTCTATACTCGGAACATTAGATATCTGCCAATGAGAGTCCCTTTAAAATTCTAGCTGTTTTAGAGCTTATGTGCAATAAACCATCCTTTCTAGGATAAAAGTAGCCTGATTTACACATTATAACATAAAGCTAATAAAAGTCCAGTTAAAATCAGTCCAGCCGTTTCAGAACCTAAGCTTGAAACAAACAGACAGACAGACAAAAAGAAATGTTTCATATGCATTTAATGAAAAGTTGTTAAGTAATTTAGAATTATAAACAGATGGAGATTACATTAAATTTTATTTGTAGAATTATAGTACAAGTGTAAATGTACCTACATAGATGTTTTGTAATACACAGGTAAGTATCTAACAAACTAGAATCCGCCAAGTGTTTACAATATGGATACAGTTCCAAACTTAACTGTAATATTATCACTGGTGGCTTTTAGTTCTAAACTAACAAGTCTGTGATACCTAATATCTAAGGTGATGAGTAATTTCTGTTAATAACAGTAAACCATTCACTAAACATAAATTAATTAACTGTTTCTGTCCAATAGATACTAATATTGGTATTACACATTTTTAACTAATTGTTGTGTAACTAGCTGTCTCCTATAACCCGTGCCCCGGCTTCAGACGTGTTACATATATATAATCTATAGCACTCGGGGATCATTTACATATCTTACGCAGAAATAATTTCTGAACTTGGTCTAGTAGTTCCTGGGATTAGCGTCTTAAAACAAATATCTTCACCTTCATAATACTAGTATAGATTCAGAAGTGATATGAATGGTTTAACCCAGCTTAAATTTCCACAGGAAGTTTGTTATTTTATTTATTTAATTTTTTTTACAGTGTGCCAAATATGATCCCGTCCAAATTCTTTACTCGACAAAACATTTTTTTTTAAAGTAGTTGTTTCACTACTTACTTCCATTTATTCATACTTAGTTCATTACTACGAAATTACCAATCATTACATATGTATTTTGTTTTAATTCAATTGATCTTTTTGAAACATTATTATCATAAAAAGTGCTGCCAAATACGTAGCCAAATAGCCATCTGACTTGAAAGCTGCTTGACCTACTATTACCTACCTACTGGCATTAAGAACTCACCTATATAAGCTTACTTGAAAGAGTTTATTCAATCACGCCATTCAAGGAACGCCTGTATACTAAATTGAACCTTAATGTTAATAATCTGAAGTGCCGTTTTGGCTTTAAGTGTAACTTGTTTTAAAAGTTAGGTAAAAAGAGTTTTTTCATATCAGTGGTTTTATTACTTGACTAGCTGAACCCGCTACTTCGTTCGCGTAAGCAGATGTTACTGACTTATACATTAATTGGAAGTATCGTATGTCAAATATTTGGATAA
>JADLOZ010000103.1:0-25000 GCA_017562165.1 Ectropis grisescens
AATCGATAATTAATAATATAATAATAATATATTAAGCTAACTTATAAGGACACAATAAATTTTAAGTTCTTACAAAATATTCTATGTTGTTTTAATCAATTTCAGGACTGATAATAGAACTTGGCACATCTCACTCATTTACCTCGGGATTTCAAAACGTGATTTGAAAATAATTAAACTTTCTTGAACCTTTTGGTATAACTTCTCGCCATCATCATCATCATTCGCGCACCCTTATTCCACTTTTTGCTGTTAACAGTAAGTTATCGTAGTAAGTTATGCACCTAGGTAAGTAGGTATGTGAAAAGAATAAAATAAATAATAATTTGCTATCAATATTCTCGTTTATTCAAATATTTCAAATCCAATATCAGTATATTTATTTATACATATATATTTTCATAGCATAACATTATATTCCAATACATATAAGTCATTAAAATTTAGTAAGGTACATAATGGGACCAATTCTGAAGACACTATTTGAAACCACTACCACAATAATCAGTGTAAAGTTGATTTTGTTTTTTTTTCATGTTTGTTTGTTTGATTCATTTTTTTATTTATTACATATCGTACTTTATTTATTTCGTTTATTTGTATAGGTATCTACAATATTTGACAATTCTATTAATACTGATCGTATATTTATGGTAGTTTAAGTTTTGGGATGTGCCTTCAGAATAGTGCCTAATATATCTACCCGTATAATTATAGTGCTACTTAATACACAAATAATTATAATTTTAGTTACCATAATATTCACTAGTAAAGCATCTAGAATGTAAACAGCTGGTGGGTGAAGGTAATAAATACTTTTTTTGAAAAATATTCGTGTATCAATTAAATTATGGTAAGATTTTTTTAATAACTAGCAGCCCGCCCCGTCTTCGCACGGGTGTTACGAGACACGGAACATTGATATTGACGTCAATATTTATACAATACTAACATCAGTCAATTGTTTTGCCTTCCCTTGGGCCCGGAACCTCTCCACTAACACTTGAACCATATGTATGAGTATGTGTGGTATTAAAGTTCAAGTATTAGTTATTTTACGTATTATTAATTATATAGATTCTCTGCGTGAGAACCATCCTCTACTTCAAGGAATATTCTAAAAAAATATTTTGTCCCGGAATCGGTCGAGCTATTTTCGAGATTTGCGCTTTGCAACACGTTCAGCGTCCAGCAATTCAATTGATTTTTATATTATAGAGAAGGTTAAAGATCTTTTCGACCTTGCGGATTTTTTTTGGATGACCCGGTACATAACTAAAATTTCTTAAAGTATCCTATTACAATAATTTGACAAATATAGATGTTTGGATGTTTGTAGCTCAATCACGTCGTAACGTGTGAACTGATCGGATTTGGAACACAGTTATATTATAGTGTGGAAGAGCACATAGCTTCTTTATATCCCTGAAAAATAATGGGACCGTGAACGCCGATAAATCCGCGGGGGCTGCTAGTTTTACTTATTTAATGGAAAGGGTACCTCTTATACTTAAATAATAAAAAAATACCGAAGTATTCGATAGGTACATTATAAAAATCATTACGTCATAGCGAAACTTCGTATTTTCGCCTACACTGCAGATTAAACTTTGCGCTTATTTTGATCTTAATTTAGGTATGTTTTTGAGCACTGGCAGCCAACACTGACATTTCTGTACTCGGCGTACCAATTCATTCGTAAATGACCTGGAACTAAATATGAAAACTTTTCTAGATTCTTCAACACCGAGTCGTACTCATTCTTAGGTCTGCGTCTTAACAATGGTACCTGGAACAAAGTAGCAAAGCAAGTTTTATCTTATTCTCATCCTTAGCTCTTTCCAGAAGAGTCAGTGCGTTTGAAATTTAAAAAAACTATATTTGTGTTGCAAGTATCCAAAGGGTTACTGTACCGTTAAGTTCTGGTACCAAATTAGACCAGTTTAATGTTCTACGAAGGAGGCGTTTTAAGAACGCAAGTTCATATACCCGCCGTCAATGCTAAACGTGGCGGCAATGTTTCATTTTGACAGAAAGACAGAAATCAAAAGAAAATTCAACATTGGCGTGAACTTTTTTTTACAGGTTTATTTCCAAACTAGCTTTTACCCGCGACTTTGTCCGCGCCACATATTTATTAAAGTAATTGAGTCAGTACCTACTCGTATGTCTACTACCATACAAATTCACGTTTCCTAATCAAAATCGGTCTAAGTCAAAGTTTTATATTTATTAATAAATGTACAATTTACACGACAAATTACAAAAAAACTCAGTCCTCAAAAAAATTAATCAAAAATAGACTTTAATTTAAAATCATATTGGGACGGTCCACCAAATTTTATTAGAGTCTATTAGTAGATATATCGTCTGATTACATGAACGCAAATTTTAGTTTGCTGTTCATATTTCAAAAACCGCCGCACTCATTTCGATAAAATTTATATGACCACCTCTGAACTATAATCTACCAACCAAAAAAATAACCATCTAAATTGATTCACAATTGGAAATACAACTGGATTGATAACCTCCTCCTTTTTGAAGTCGGTTAAAATAGCATACAAAAGTGCAAAGATCCTTCCATGCACACTTTTACTCCTCATTTCCACTCTTTTCAACTCTTTTCTGTGATAAAAGTCGCCGTTGTCCTTTCCTAAGTCTAGTCTATCTGTGCACCAAATTGTAACAAACTCTTTATGTGGCTTAGGCGTTAGACGTTAACGGACAGAGAGAGTTACTTTCATATATATAATTTCATATTAGAATTGAAAACAGGTGTTCCTGATCATTTTATAGGAGGCAGTTGTAAACGATTACCGAAAAATAAACGTTTACTCCTTCAAAAAACTCATTTTCGCAGTTCTTAATTTGCCTTAATCGAGCTTCCATCATGCAGAACATTTGATAAGACACCATGGAAATCTCGTCGTCTATCAAAAATTCTATCTGATACGCCATTTAGTGGCTGCGCCCATCTTAAATATTGAGGTTGTATAGTGCACTGTATTCTTCTTGTCAAGCCCTTTTATTTGATACCCATGTTGATGGGATTGATAAAACCTAAGTTATCCGCTATTGTGTAGAGGCCGCCATCTTGGATTTTAATTTTATATAGTACATTGTATTCTACTGGTTGAGCACTTTCATTTGATACCCATATTGATGGAATTGATAAAACCTACGTTATCCGCCATTTTGTAGCGGCCGCCATCTTGGATTTCAATTTTTTATAGTATATTGTATTCTGCTTGTTGAGCCCTTTCATTTGATACCCATATTGATGGGATTAATAAAACATAAATTATCTGCCATTTTGTAGCGGCGGCCATCTTGAATTTATAATGATAATGAATAAACATAATTGTATTGTCATCAAAATTCAAAGTGTATACAACATTTCAGATTAATCGGTTGACAGGAAGAGGGTGAAATTTGAATTACTAAATTTGACCCAAGAATAAATAATAATAAATAATAAAAAAAAAACCCAATTCCACCCCCGTAGGTACAGTTCGAAACTACAAAACTGCTAAAACATACAATTTATGGTTTCGTGTTAAATATCTAGACGTAAAGTTTCATAGTTCTTCAACAATGACGAAGTTTTCCATATAAACTTTCATCCCTTATTTTAACCCTTTCAACCCTTTTTTCGGAACAAAAAGTAGCCTATGTCCTTTCTCGGGATCTATTCTATCTATGTATCAAATTTCATCAAAATCTGTTGGTTGGTTTAGGCGGTAAAGACGGACAGACAGACAGACAGACAGAGTTACTTTCGCATTTATAATATTAGTATGGATATTGTTTTTAACCTTTCGCGTTTAAACCTAAATTTTAACACATAGGCATTGTTTACATATACAGGACTTACTCACGATCTAGACTATGTTTTTTTTTCAATTTCTTCAGTCTTCTCGTGACCACGAATCGGCAGCTATAACGCTGACGAATCGCCGAAATGTTGTTCAAGTATTGCTTAATTTGGGGGCAGATAGTGTTGTACAAATATTTTCTAGAAGTTGTGAATAGTTTAATTCTAGAAAGTGTAGTGTGAAAAAATGTCGACATATATTACTATTTGCTGGAGTTTACGGGAGTAAACGTCAAACGCAGACACTACTATTTTATTTTGTTAATTTTCGGCAATATTCTACATCGAATCGAATCAATCGAAATAATTCAAGTTCTTACTTCGTATAACACCTCCTGGCATTTGAAAGGAGGAGGACAAGTGCTACTTTGCTCGCTTCTACATTTATCTCCGGACACTTTTCTTGGAAACACGTCAAATCCGTAGTCTTCCACAACGTTCTGAAACACCACAAAACATATTTATAACCGCTCTCAAATTTACAAATCAAAGTGCTGCACTGATTTTAGATTGTAAGTATTTGAAAATGTATCATTTGAAAAATATTGTTCCTAATTGGTCCACAAATACACAAAAAACAAACCTGGATATTATAATAGAACTGGGAATTGCGTTTTAGTTTGAAAATAGATTTTTGTTAAATATACCCTACTTATTACTTATTTTCTGAATCACAAAAGACAGATAAAATGTTGACAGTGTCGCAAGTCCGTACCAATTTCCACAAATTACCTACATTCTATATTATAACTGGTGATTTATTGAAATAAAACTTACCGTGGACTCGCAAGAATGGTCCGGTAAAGCTTGCTGTAATGATAATAATGAATACAGAATTAAACGAAACGGGTTTTACCATGAAAACTGGCATGGTCGTTTTATACATTTTTACCAATTAAACAACTACAGGGCACGCGCTCAGGTCGGGATCTTTAGACCTCCAGGGTTCTGATTCTGAACGCAATCCGAACGATTCAAATTCGGAATGACTATCCTTGTCTCAGTCATTCTACACAGATAAGACGTAGACCGACACGTTTGATTCCGTGTCGAGATCAATCCGACTGGGTTCAGAATCGCTACGCAGCGCAGGTTAGGTTTGGTGGGACTATGTCTCTAGGTAGTAGTCGAGTAGGCAGTAGTCTAGGTAGGTAGTTAGTAGGTCAAAGTTTATTTTAAGGCAATATTATCAGTCGTAGGGCAGGACGGGTGCATGGTGGCAACTGGCAAGTAAACCTTCTTTAAAACATAATTTCCAAAATCGTTAAGATGTCTCAAACTTACATTTTCGAACTGGCTGACACCACCCCGCTTCTTAGGCAATATTTCAAAAAAGTAATCCATATCATCATCGATTCCTTCGTCCATAATGACAGCCTGCTGTTCTGGTGCCATCTCTGGGTTATAAACAGCCAATCTTTTCTGAAAGTCTTCTTTGTCTCTGAACGCTTGCAGCATACAATTCCTTCTTGTATGTACTCTTGGATCGTCCATTCTATTTCTGTTGAAGGTTAATGCCATCGCTTTTGGCCATATAGAATATTCTAGTATGGAAAACAGTCCGACACATATTACAGCTACAACAACTGCTGGTCTGATAGCCTGAAACAAAATCAAAGTTGAAAATTTGCATAAGAATAACAACCCACCTTTTTCCTACTATAAGGCTACGACCTTAGGATTCGCGACATTCTAGCTTTCTAGCCGTGGTGTAGTTTTTCTTTCTAGTCGATAACATATTTTTATCTCTAATTCAAAATTAGAGACTAAATGACCTTATAAACTGAAACTAAATACAAAAAAAAAACAGGAAATGGGGTAAATACTCGTACTTAACAAGAACAACATTTTAAATTTTGATTTACTCCTACTACCTTGAATTTACTAATCTTACTACCTTGAATTTGAAATTTATACCGATAGTGCTTATTCTACTAGACAACCCCTTTCATTTGATATCCATGTTGAGGGAAGTTGTAAAAAAATATTATATGCTCCATTTTTTGGAGAATCTTGAATCGATATTAACCTAAAATAGCTAAGAACCATCTTAATGAAATTGGCTTTCAAATAAAAAAATACTGCATCGAAATAGTTTGAGGGATACGGTGCCACAGATAGACACACACATAGACAGACACCGACGTCAAATTTATAGCATCCCTCATTTTTGTCGGGAGTTAAAAAGAGGAAAAAGTGACTTTAATCCAGCTTTAGTTTTACAAAACGTTTGAACTTACCATGGCGGTACTAGTCTAGACACTACGGATCTGATAGCTCTGAGAGTTACTGAATTCAATTTTGGTCTGTACACCCTTATATAGGGGTAACTGTTCAATAGGACAAAAGATCCATTAGACAGTAACGAAATATCCTATTGTGCTATTTATAAATGCTATTGACACCTGCCATCTCTTTCCATTAACGGCGACAGAAGCCTACGATATGTACACCCTTTATTTTCAAAATAATCATCTAGCTTTCATACACCCACTCGTATTTAGGGTCTCACAAAAACTATACACTAAGATGAAAGGAAATCAGTTAACTTTTACTAAAATAGTGTCTTAGCGCGTCTCGTACTTTTTCATAATTACGAGTATAATAAATAAAATAAGCTTACGCTTAGTTTGGTTTGGGGTTTGTGTTAAGGTATGTAGGTCATGCACATGCCTATGAAATGAAACGCCGCGCCGCGTCGGTGGTTGTCATGGATTACACCGCATGGAACACAAACGCAATTACTTTCGTTAGTTAGCAAGTAGCGACACAGATAAACGTATCTAAATCCCGATTTACAATTCTTCCGATAGCTGGAGTGGTTCTCCATACACTACGCAACGAAAACTCCCAAGTCTTCTTTGAATGCAGGCCTCATCCTAAGACGAACTAAGGGCAGTGCGATGCAACACGAACCACCATGGCGTATGAGGTATAAGGGCCGCTTTAAGCTGTCGGTATAGTTTCTCAATGATACTCGTACCTTCGTCATTTCTTTGTACCATTTCCGCATAGGTAGTAGATAGATAGATAACTCTTTATTGTGACACAAAAACAGAAATATTACAGTAGAACACTTATGAACTAGCACCACAAATGGCGGCCTTATTGCTTAGAGCAATCTCTTCCAGGTAACCAGCTTAAAGGAAATTCGCCTACAAACATGGTTAGGCGAAGCAAGGTATTTTTTTTTTGTTGTTGTGTGGTTAAGTTTTTCTAAGCAATGATTCAACATGTTGATTCGAACGAGCGGCTCTGATTTGTTGTGACATTTGAAAGTATCCATTTTAATTTGAAAAGTAAAGTGGGCGTTCTTTTTTTACTAAATTTAAATTAGCCACTCCACAGTCTCCTGTGTCCGCGACCTTCGTCACTACAATTTTTTTTTTACATATTTCTTGGATTAGCAGAAGAAGAAAATAGGGGCGAGCTGGGAACATTATTATAACATTATTAACATACTTTATTCTAGTGCTCGTCTTCATGTTGAGCTGATCGCTACCTATCGATTCAGTTAGATTAGGTTAGGATTCCGCTTAGAATCAACTCGATATCGTCGTTTGCCTAAGCCGCTTTCTCCCAGCCCAGAATCTCCACTACGGCTGCATTTCTGTCCCTGATGGCCATCTGTTGGTTGAACTCTCGGATGGTGTTCGGTGATGTAGCAACGCTCGCCGTACAAAGCAACCGATGGCGACGTTGTTGTCATCAGCATAGTATGTGAATGTCCCCGTCTCCCCGTGTGCCGTGGATTGCAACAACTGCATGGGGCACGCTCTCGTGCAGCTTCATGTTTCCCTTAGTTTTGATTGCAGTAATATATTATTTAAGTCAACGGGTAACTCATATTATGTGATATGGTCGGTCCAATCCGACTCAAGTTTTGCAAGGAGATAGCGCGCGTAATGTTTTGCGTGGGCGACCATAGCACACGTGAGTTACCTGTTGACTTAAATATAGACACAGAGTAGTGAGGCCAGTCAAGTACAAGTAAAAATACTGGCGAGACGCACCATTTGTAATATAACACGAACCATTTGGAGCTATTTTTGTCCTCATTATAACATCTCAACTCTATACTAATATTATAAAGCTGAAGAGCTTGTTTGTTTGAACGCTAGGATCTCGGAAAGTACTGGTCCGAATTGAAAGATTCTTTTTCTATTGGATAGTCCATTTATCGAGGAAGGCTATAGAACGTAACGCTACTATGAATAAAAGCGGAACATGTATCAAGAATGTAACAAAAACGGGAAAAATATTATTTTTTGAGAGGTTTCGTAGCGTGCTGTGACATGACAGCATGTGTCTAAGATTACGTCATTGAATATAAACCTTTGCTAATCACATTTGTTTCTAAGAACAGATTGTTTCTAAGTCTGAGTTGGTACGACCAATTTCCGGCAGGTGGCGTACCAGGTCGCTGACGAGGATTTTTGTCTGAAAGCGATATTCTCAGGAATGACTGAACCGATTTCAGTCATTCTTTAACCGTTGGATATGTACGGGATCCCGATGAGTGCTATTGCTATATAATGTATCACGGGCGAAGCCGGGGCGGATATCTAGTCTTAGATAAAATATGATTATATAAATAGATTATTTAAAATACAGATACAAGATACGTACATATTTACATCGTGCTTTTAAAATACTCTTATTTATTTTATTTTTTATCTGTTTATTTAGATACATTTTCCTGTTATCTTAGTATTTTGAAGATACTTTTTACCCTATGATACTTTTAATAAATTTAAAAAAAATCAGTTTTTCTCTCCGGAAGATTCTGAACGCAGCACGCTGTTTAAAAAAAAACACGGTTATGGTCGGGAACCAAATGACAGATGGCGACACTATCGTTCTACAAATGTCATCGACCAAGATGTCCCATCTTCATTCCTGTCACTGTCACTCATTATGTATTTTTTTCGTATGCACGTGTTGTATGTTGTTATATTGGCCCCCCAAGTTTTGTTAAGTTAAGTTTTGGTCACCAGTAGAAATACAATAAATCGAGTAAAAATACTGCACTGGCAGCGCCCCACGATTTTACACGCAAAGTTCCCTTTTCATTTGTTTTTCCGCTTTAAAAAATAGTCTGTGTACTGTTTGATATTTCTCAGTTTCTCGTACACGATTTTGGGGGTTCATTTCCACTGTGACCGTTTTCGTGTGTTTCCGTTATTTTTTTGGTATAAAAATATCTTCCAGACTAGGATCAAAAGTGTTCCAAAGTTACGACGTGATTGAGCAACAAGCATCCATACAATGACATTTATAATATTAGTAGGACTAACAGGGTATATCGATGTGACAATCGGATGTTATGTGATTATTAATTTGCTCAGTACCTACATAAGGGACCTTCTGTTTTAAAACTTTGTTAAAGATTTTTTGTAAGTATTGAAATGTTTACATTTCAATACAAAGAATCTTTAACATTTAAATAGATATAGTACCTGGTTGACCGAGCTTTGCTAGGTTTTAATGCGTTCATAAAGGGGTCTAAGGAAAAAAAAATCACAGAAAAAAAAGAACAAAAAGAAAAGACCCGATTGTAACCATCAGGATTCGAACTGGGACACGTTGACTCCGAGGGCGAGCATACTCTGTCTGAGCCATTTAGACTTAAAGAACAGTGGCGAAATAAGTTATCGTATTCTAATGACATTGTAGGAGTTTTTCATCAAATTATGTTTTTAACAAGAACAAAATTAAAAATTTTGATTAACCCCCGACTACCTTAGATTTGTTATCTGTACAACATTCTACTAGTCAAGCCCTTTCATTTGATACCCATTTTAAGGAAGTTGTGAAAAAAGAAATGTAATTCGCCATTTTGTGGTAGCGGCCATCTTGGATTTCAAATTTGTCATAGTGCAAAGTATTCTACTAGTCAAGCCCTTTCGTTTGATACCCATATTGCGGTAGTAGTGAAAAAAAAAAATAATTCGCCATTTTGTGGTGGCAGCCATCTTGGATTTGAAATTTGTTTTAGCGTATAGTACTATGTTAGTCAAGCCCTTTCATTTGATACCCATATTGAGGTAGGTTGTGTAGAAATATTTTGTCCGCCATTTTGTGGAGGCGGCCATTTTGAATCGATATTAACCAAACATAGCTAAGAACACTAAGAGCACGGATATTAACTTTCAAATAAAAAAAACCGCATCGAAATCGGCCCATCCGCTTGAGCTCTACGGTGCCACAGACAGACACACACACACACAGACAGACAGACAGACATCGACGTCAAATAACACCCCTTTTTTGGTCGGGGGTTAAAAAATAAAACCTAGCTAGATCGATTTATCGTCCCCGAAACCCCCTGTATACATAATTTCATGAAAATCGTTCGAGCCGTTTCCGAGATTTAGATTCTATATATATATATACTTATAAGAATTGCTCGTTTAAAGGTATAAGATTTATTGAATTGGCCATCGCATGAAAACACAAACACAATGTCACTCATTAATTAACTGCATATGAAGGGCACAGCCAAAGAACAAGGAATGTCACATATTTTAATATTTTCTCAATATTTTTTGGTTTTCATGGAATCGTTTCTTTGTCTATGGCATTTTGAAATCCAATCACCAGAATTAAAAAAAAGTAAACAGTACGCGCTAAAGTGCAGTTTTGTTTACGACCGAAACGAAAAGAACAGGGAATGTCCATGACATAAAGGCAAAGAACAGGGAATGTCCATGATATGACGGCAAAGAACAAGGATTGTCACATCTGATAGTTGCGATTGGTTGCGATTTTGCAAGCTACAATGCAAGAAGGTTCCTCTCTCTATCTGCAAAAACAAAGATAAGTGATATGATGTTATCTAATTTTATGTAAAGATTTTTTGCCAATAACCGAAGGAAAATATAAAGATTTAATGTGATTAATGTCGTTTTGTACCAGAAAAGCTCAAATTTTGGAGTCTTTGCAGAGTCCACCCAGAGAAATACCACATTTTTGCCAGTTATTCTACCACTAAGCAGTAATATAAAAACATCACTGTGTTCCGCTTTGAAGGGCAATGTGTCCAGTGAAATTACAGAGCATAGAGATAAAACATCGCGTACCTCAGCGGGGCCGAACGTTAGTTCTGGTCTAGATTATCTATTCTATGGTTCTAGGCAACGATTTGGACAACCATGTTCCAATAGCTGTGTGTCACTATGCTGTTATGTTGCTTACCATCCGGCATATGACCTGCTTGTCTCTTGTTTGCTAGGATTCAATAAAATATGATCCAAGTATTAAACATCCAGATGACTGAAATTGGACATTCCTTGTTTTAGTTTACATTGATTTGGACATTCCCTGTTTTATATTTCGTTAAAAAATTATTATTTTTATAAATACTAAAACGCCAATTTAGCATTAAAATTATGTTAATTAATAAGCAATTGCTTAGTTCGAAACAAAAGTTATTGCAAGGATTAATCTCAACAAAAATAATTTACTTTTAAACTTTCAAATTATGTTTTCTCAAAACTCATTAAAGGACATTCCCTGTTCTTTGCCTGTGCATGCCTGTGCCCTTCATATTATGTAATAACTATCAGCCCGCCCCGGCTTCGCGCGGGTATTATGGGAAATAAGTACAAAACAAAACTATTAGACTTACAAATTTTAACACACTCTTGGCAGACTTGGCATGCTTAGCATATATGACCAAGTCTGCTTTCGACAAAACAAACAATCCAGAGCAAATATTTTGAAGGAGTGCCATTTAAAACGCATTTTTTTTCCTAATTTACTTTATCATAATGAATGTAGCATAATAAATATATTATAGTGTCATAATGTAATTTTTGCATAATCGTTTTTTGGCGTAATGTGCTTTAACCATAACAATCTATTGTACCTACTACATTCAATACGCATAGTAGTCTTTAGGCATTTTTTATTTAGGATACTTAGGACCCACATCTGACTCGGAGCACCCTGCCTCTACCTAGTCTAGTCACTACTGCCCCTAGTGTGAATCTAATAAACTATTATCATACAAAAAAAAATTAAACCGACTTCAAAACCACATATAGGCACTCAAAAGCGAAAAATAAACTAAAATAATTATGATAAGCGCTACTCACTCATGTATTTGAAGTCGGTGCCAGCCAAATCTAACAGGTAGTGGATAGATACCAGGGTTGTTACGGATGCGAAAATTTAGATATCCGCGGATGCAGATGCGGATGCGGATTATTTGAAATTCACATCCGCGGATGCAGATGCAGATGCGGATTTTGGGACTTTAAAAGAATAATCATTAACATTTTAAGTGCATAAATAATTGAAAATCGATTTAACTTTAACTTTTTATAAATTTTATCATATTTTTAGAACAAAATTACACAAGTTCCTTATGGCACAAAAACTTCGAGTTTCGTAATAAACAATCTTTGCTTAATACTTCAACTGACAAATTGGTAAATGATATGTAATAAATAGCAATATTGCAGCCTTCTCAGCTTCCAACCTGTTTCTTAGTGCATTATATATTAATCTAGCTCCACTAAATAATTGGACGCTGGGAACACTAGCTGGCGGAGGTGATAAATATCTGCATAAATATCTGCATGCTAATTTGGAGAAAATTTTAAATTCACAACGGTTAAATCTCCGCCATTTCACTAATTTGTCAATTACCGAATGAAGTTAGCAATTACCAAAACAAACACGAAGCACGTGCTTACATGTAGTCACTTGTTGAAGTGAATCTGCATCCGTAAAAGCTCCGCATTAACTGATGCGGATGAGAATGCGGATGCAGATGTCTTAATTAATGCGAATATTCCGCATTTGCGGATGCGGATGCGAATATTCGTAACGCCCCCTGATAGATACTATTAACCTGTGCCGACTTACCATGTGCCTACATAGCAGGGTTGTTGCGAATATTCGCATCCGCATCCGCAAATGCGGAACATTCGCATTAATTCAGACATCTGCATCCGCATTCACATCCGCATCAATCAATGCGGAGTTTTTACGGATGCAGATTCACATCAACAAGTAACTACATGTAAAGAAAGTGGGCGGAGCCAGAGTGGCACGTGCTTCGCGTTTGTTTTGGTAATTACTAACTTCATTCAGTAACTGTCGAATAGAAAGGCGCACATTGGTAACAAGATCCTACAGGTTTGTTTGTTGTGTTTTTTCTCATTGTCAATAAATTATAGTTACAGTGAGTGTTTACTGTGTACTTCATAGTTTTTTGTGTGTTTAATGAATATTTTGATAAAAATATTAGGTGAAATGTCGCCACCAATAAAAAGCAATATCTGGACTTATTTTACACTTAAAATTTAAATAATTATCCTTTTAAAATCCCAAAATCCGCATCTGCATCGCATCCGCATCCGCTTCGAATCCGCATCCGCGGATGTGAACTTCTAATAATCCGCATCCGCATCTGCATCCGCGGATGTGTAAATTTTTGCATCCGTAACAACCCTGCTACATAGCATCAATCTACTAACTTTTTGCCCTGACTGCACCTTACCTTACCTGACACCTTATCGATGCAAACAAACAAACAAACAAACAAACAATAAAATCTGTCCTCTTTATAATATTAGTGTAGAAAACTTTGCAGCATTATACATTTATGTATGGGATTACAAAGTTATTCATGCAGTTAATGCATCTGGAAAACTAGACCGAAATTGAAAATTATTTTAGTTTTTTCTTGATTTATACACTAATCACTAATCATATTCTCATTTAAGTTCCTGATCCTTATTATGAACGCGATATATTTATGTGAAAATTGTTTTCTCGAATGAATAAACTTAAGTTCAATTAAATATTGTTTTCTTACAAATGTATTTTTAATTGAAAACCTGAGGAGTTTGATTGGTTCAGCTTGAGAATTGCTGGTGTTGCGTCAAACTAACTAGATGGCATTTATATAAATGAACGATAGCGACGTAAACTAGTTTTTGTTTACGCCATCTACTATTTTTAAGATGAACTGTTACGCCTTAAAGGCCTAAATGGTATAGAAGGATGTTGATAAATGCCGGAGACTTTTGAGAGAAACTTGAAGACTTTGGTTGGTTGAGCTAAAGAGAGTTCCTGTTGTAGCATCAAAGTAACTAGGTGGCAGTAATATTAACAAACGCTGGGAACAAAAATAGGTGTTTATTTATGCCATCTATTGTCACCATAATGAACTGTTACGTCCGTCTAAATAGTTGAAAAGGTTTACAAGAGTTTTGGTAGACGTCACTACCAAACTTTCTAAAAAAACAATTTGTAGAAAAACATGTTTACAACATAACTAGCGGACCGCCCCGCTTCACCTGTGGGACATAATATGACTGAAGCCTATAGCACTCAGGAAATATGTACATATCCAACGGTGAAAGAATTTAAGTAATCGGTCCAGTATTTCCTGCGATAACTCTGTTCGAACAAAAACCTTTCGCTTTTTAATATTAGTATAGATATTAGTTTTGTATAGTATACAAAGATGATACAGATGATCAGTCACCGTAAATACAGTATTGCAGGGCAGAGCTGTGACTTACGTTATTTACATTTAATACTTTAGTATGTTGTATTTTTTGTACAATATAAAATAATATTTTGCTTAAAGTACCTGCCGTCAAGTTTTCTTTTCGGCATTGAGCTGGAGGCCATTTAGTATTAAAGACGAAGACACAAATCTCACCATTCTCAACACATAATATCTAGGTAAAAATATTTTTTTTTACATATAAAACTTGCTGGGTATATATGTAATTCAGCACGGGGGAACGATTATTTTCAAATATGGTACGATATTGCGCCACACAGAAGGAACCATAGATTTCGAATTTTTTCATTCGACGTCCTTGGAAGTTGGAAGAAACGCTGAACTTCAGGCGAGAGTGCGGTCAAGTGTAAACGACCAAGCGAGGTTTTCCATCCACGTCTGACGTCTGCTGTCACGACGTCACGACTCACGTCGTCAGGTCGTCAAGTCAGCAGTCTATGTTCGATTCAAGACGAGTCCGCTCCGCGCATGTCCATAGCAGAGGGGTGGTTGGAGAGGGGTGGCTGCAAACTCAAACAACCCTATCGTCATAGACTTAGAGAACATTTTTGTATAACTTTGTTGGATAGTTTCTGTATTGCGAATTGCGATCCTTATTTTGGCCGGTTCCTATCCTGGTACAATGAACACTGTAGCCCAGTGTGCATTGTACGTTTTGCACCCCGGGATCGAGCCTCGACATGGGTGATATTGTTTTGACTAAATTTTCATTTTTTCGCGTGGATAGGTATCGGTGTATGTCGTAACAAAACTACAGTACAATGTAAACTGCACTTACATACGAGTAGGTACATCCTGACTACGAGTGGTTCCGCTAAGCTCAGCTGAATTCAACCGGACAGAAGATAATAACTACGCGATGTGATGTATTATCGGATGGCCTCGGCGTCGCCCAGCGCTGTGTAGGTTTTTTATCCCATCAAAAATATTAATTAATTTAAATAATGTTCATTGAAAGCCAAGTTCAATACTGTTTATAGATAAAAGTGAAGACAACACCCGGCGACCCGCCCTCTGGCGACCGAAAATGTAAGGTCTAGATTAGATCCTGATGGCGTCATGTTAGAAATATGTACGTGCAGATATGCATTAAATAAACTATGTTCTATACACGTGGGTTTTAATAAATACACCCGTGACCCGTGAACCAGACGATGGGAGCAGAAACGAATAACATAAACAAATGATATATGGATTTTTCGTTGACTTCAACAATAAAAGAAGTGAGATGTAAATGTGTGCCAAGTTCAATGATCAGTGCTGCAATTGATTAAAACAACATAGAATATTTTGATTGTTTTCTTATAACTTAATATATTAAAGCCTCAGAAATCATACTTGGCTAGTTTTCATACACAAAGTTTTCTTAAATAGGTACGTGCTAAAACAGAAACTTAACGAGCTTTAATTTCAATGGGTACCTACTATGTACCAGCAAGCAAAATTTACGGAAGAATAAAATAATAGCTTTGGCATGTACGAAAACTGCTAATAATTTGTCTGTGAAAACTAGCCAAGTTAGATCTGAAGCTTATGTTAAGCTATTATGTTATGACTAGATGTCCGCCCCGGCTTCGCCCGTGGTACATTATATAGCACTCATCGGGATCCCGTACATACATACACATTTAGCCCTCTTGTCAGCCTTTCTACGGTTTCTTAGGAGCAAGTCCTCCTGCGTACTGCAAAATTAGAATTTTTTATAAACATAACATAACAAACAAACATAAAATAACAAATTCTGATTCATCTGGCCAAAATTGTATTTCACTTTCAGCTCTGTCACACATGTTCATATGTAAAAAAGGTAACTAAATAACATATATTTCAATGAGAGACTTGTTTTTATAAAGTAAGTAGTTTTCAAGATATCTACGTTCAAATATTTTGTGCCCAGATGGATCAGAATTTGTATTAAAGATGATTCAGAGTCCGAAGTAAAAATTAAAAAAACTTTATGTGATTTGGCTCTTTATTGACGAAAATATCATATTCACACACATTAAATATTTTTTATTTATGACAACAATTATCAATTATCTTGATCAAACGTAAATATCTGATTCAAACCAAGCGCAGAACCAAGAGCAGATGATATCGTGGGCGTAGTGGAGAAATTGAACAACTAACACTTTTTCCAAAATCGACTTCATTGCATTTTATTAAAGTTTAAAGTAGGCCACATCTTACCCTCGCTTTGATATCTCATTTCGTTCCAAAGATATTTAAAAAAGTAAGGTTTGTAACAAAAATGAACATTCAATAATAGAAGTATAAATTGCGAGGAAGAATTGAATAACTAACAAATAAATGCTTAACTTTCTGGATAACCCATTAAGGTGCCAAATATAATGAATAATGAGCGATAATCAGTTTCTCCTCGACGAAAATATTAAAAATGTAAAATTAATATGTAGCAAAAACGGACAATATACATAATAATTTTTTGTCTCATTAACAAATTTAAAAATAAATATTTAATTTCAATTAATACATTTTATACTGTAGTTATTCATTTTTTCCATAACTTTCAACCAAATAATTTTCATTTAGTGAATTTTGAAATTGATTAACGAATTGGATGATATCGATGCATGGCCGCCATTGATGGGGATAGGCGCGTGGAGCGGGGCGCGGGCGCGGGACCGTGAGCCATGCTATGAACAGCGTTGCCGATTTGTGGGGAATTCCCCAAATTGCGGGGAAATCGAACTCGATTGGGGAATGGTGTGGGGATTGGTCCTGTGTGGGGAAAACGTGGGGAATTTCAATTTCGTATTGATGCTTATACTGCACTACCAATTTATGATACTTCAGTCACTTTATCAGTAAATTATTACTCATGTCACCGAAAATAGCGACAATAAATCACGTCGCTAGTTTGTGTATTGTAAATATGACACCACCATGCTCAGCTTGTAAATTTATAATGCATTAAGAATAGTTTTGAGTACTCACAATTTTAAAATCTTATCTAAATAATGATGTTGAATGGTTTGGGCTAAATGCAAAAAAGTTAAAAATAACCCGCTGATTTCAAGCTAAATAATTAGTCTAATTTGATTGAATGAGTATACCTACTCATTCAATCAAATTAGACTAATTATCTTTTTGAAGTGAACACTTCTTTTGACGTACCACACACAGATTTTTCGTGGGCTGTGAATGAAGCTTAGCGTGAATAAAGACAAATACGAATGAATGGATACGGATATTTAGTCAAATAAGAAGACTTAGTAAAACATAAACACAGAAAAGTTTTTATAGTTATTGTTTCAATAGCAGATATTTTTGTGTGTTTGAAACTGCGTTTATTTTCAATTTGTGTTTGACTTTTAACATCAGTAACAGTAATGCTTGGAGCAGACACTTTACCACAAGTCAAAATTCTTGAATTTTTGAAAAGAAAAGTAATTCTTGTACTATTGTTTACTGGGCCATGTTCTAGTTTTAAGATTGTATTCATTCCTTTTAAAGCATAAATTACACATTAACCAAAGTGACATTTATGTGACACTGGGAAAAGTAAAAAATACTCAAACATTAAAAATACAGAACGGTATTGTTAAGTTTTTATCACTCAAAACAATGTTAAACTGTAAGATACGGCAAATGCCCTATTAAATATGAATAAATATTTCATTTTCTGTTCAATTAATTATGTGGGGAATTTGTGGGGAATCGGCATAAGTTTCTCCCCGAATTGGGGGAATTTTCCTTAAAATTTTGGGGAATTAACAAATCGGGCATCGGCAACCCTGGCTATGAACTCGCTCACTTCGAACTTCTCGTTCTTAGCGAGCGGCAGTGTATTTTATTGTGTGCGGTATTTTATTGACGAACTGCAAGAATCACGTCAGCATGAAATCCCGAGGAAGAACGATGGTGGAACTATTGCGTGCTAAAACTCAACAAAGTACATCGATAATTGAGGTAAGTCTAATTTCTGCTGTACCTAATCTATAGATTCGATTAGATCTCAAACCCCTCACTTATTTTGTCCTGATCGCACACTTATGTCATTTGTTTATTGTTTTTTAACCCCCGACCAAAAAAAGGGGTGTTATAAGTTTGACGTCGATATCTGTCTGTCTGTGTGTGTGTGTGTCTGTCTGTGGCACCGTAGAGGTCAAACGGATGGGCCGATTTCGATGTGTTTTTTTTATTTGAAGGTTATTATTTGTGCGGATGTTCTTAGCTATGTTTGGTTAATATCGATTCAAAATGGCCGCCTCCACAAAATGGCGGACAAAATATTTCTTCACAACCTATCTCAATATGGGTATCAAATGAAAGTGCTTGACTAGTATAATACTATACATTATATAATAAATTTCAAATCTAAGATGGCCGCCACCACAAAATGCCGAACTGTAGTATTTTTTCACTACTTCATTTGATACCCATATTGAATGGGTATCAAATGAAAGGGCTTGACTAGTAGAGCACTTTGCATTATGATAAATTTAAATCCAAGATGGCCGCTACCACAAAATGGCGAAATCCATTTCTTTTTTCACAACTCCCTTAATATGGGTATCAAATGAAAGGGCTTGACTAGTAGAACGTTATACAGATAATGCGAGATCCGAGGTAGTCGGGGGGTGAATCAAAATTTTTAATTTTATTCTTGTGTTTATTGTAGGATAAAGAAGAAACGATTAACATACCAACTAATTTCGAATCTCATAAAACCAAAGATGTGTTTATAAGCAATGACATTCCTAAAGAAAATGAGATTAATTTGAGCAATTTCTGTTTACAAAAAGATACAGAAACAGAAAATAATTTCGAATCTTTTTTCCTATTTAATACGATCCAGATGAGTGAATCTGCACCAAATTCTGTTGAACGATACGCACAAATACCTCAACCAATGTCAGCCCCTTTACCTATCAATACAGCTGTTAGTCCCATGTCCCTGAACATAAGTTGCGAAACTGTTGAAGCCGCTAGTAATGACACGTCACCGATCAGAGGCTCTCCCATATCAGGCATTTTGCTATTGTCAGATGAAGAACCATTAGTAGATTCAGAAACGTCGTGGTTACCAGAATCAGACGAAGATACAAGGAAAAAACGCAAATGGAAATTTACAGTTAGTAACTCCAGTTCAGATGGCGAGGTAAAACTATCACATGAAAAAAAATACAAAAAGAAGAAAAAATGTAAGAAAATCAGAAAAGTTTGTAGCAAAACCTCTAAAAACTCTTCTAGTGAAATTAATGATGAATCTTGCATAAGAGGAATTGCTAAAAAGGCTTGGAGTAACATTAACAATGAAAAAGGCGTTAGACTCGATGGAAAAGGAAACACAATTTTTAATAATCATACGGTCGCTGAAACATCAGACTGTGAAACAGACTATGAGGAACTGAGGGAGAAAAAAGAACTGAGAAAGAATGGAGAGCCGAGAGAAAATGAAAAAGCTAGAAAAAATGAAGAAGCTAGAGAAAATGAAGAAGCTAGAGATAATGAAGAGGCTAGAGAAACTGAAAAAGCTGGAAAAAATTAAAAAGGTAGATAAAATGAAGAAGCTAGAGATAAAGAAGAGGCTAAAGAAACAGAAGAAGCTAGAGATAATGAAGAGGCTAAAGAAACAGAAGAAGCTAGAAAAAATAAAGACGGTAGAGAAAATGAAGAAGCTAGAGAAAATGAAGAAGCTAGAGAAAACAATGAGATACAAAAGGAAAAGGAGTAACAAATCGGAGTGGAATTGATTGGAAAATATAGTATCATGCAGAGAGCTCGATCTAGTCGACATAGTAGAAATGCGTCTTCATACAAAGTTAAGGAACTTTTTTTTCCATGACATGATTGATGTCAAAGCTTTAGCATCCCAAATACTGGTAAACGAAACGGTTTGCTCCGACGGAAGCAAAGTCAATTGGCTAAAGATAAAATGCCTCCGATTCGAAAAGGCTATGCCTGGAATTATTCAGTTCCGGTATGAATACGAGGGACCATATTTTTCGATAGACACAAGTACTAAGACATGTAAAACTAGACAGACAAGAAACAGGACAACTACAGAATTAGATATTTCTAGATTAAGCCTAGAAAAGGCATATAAACAACCTCTACCTATATCAGAAGCGAAAAAAAAGGACCTGATAAACTTGTGCAAAAAAAATATTATACCCGGTGAGCTGCACTCATGGTATGAAAGCTTGCCATCAACTTGTTGATGGCACGCTTTCATACAGTTATACATCCAGTCAGTTATTAGATCCGATTCAGAATAAGTTAAGAAATCCCTGTAAATGGGAAAGTTTGTTTGTTTGTTCCCTCTTCACGCTCAAACGACGGATTAGTATGAAAATTGGCACAGTGATAGACCATACTGTACCAATTTTCATCGGAGCGTGACAAAGAATTATTTTTGTCTCGTTATTCCCACGAGATCGGAACTTACGGGCGTGAAACCACGGGGCGCTGCTAGTTGAGCATAAATAACTGTCCCAAAGAGCTTAAATGCTGTTGATTTTTTTATTGTTTATTTAGTTAGTGTTTTAACTTTTTAATGTGTCTTACAAATAATTTAATGTTACTTATTTTTACTTAAAACTATATACCTACCTACATTCAATTACCTATCTAACTTCCTACTGCAAGGAGTTACCCTGAAGTTTAATAATTGCTGTTGATTTTTATTGTTTATTTAGTTAATTAGTGTAATAATTTCTTTAATTTGTCTAACAAATAATTTCATGTTACCTACTTATTTAATTAAAACAAAATACCTACATTGATTTATCTAACATCCAACTGCAAGGAGTTAACCTGAAGCTTAATAAATGTTGTTGATTTTTATAGTTTATTTAGTTCATTACGTTTTACCTACTTAAATAAACGTTACAGCAGAATGTTTTGATTATTCATGAAAAATAATGAAAACATTCTGCTTTTTTAATTTATTTAATTTGTCTAACAAATAATTTGATTTTACCTTTTTATATTTCATTTAAACAAAATACATTGATTTCCTTATCTGCCAAGTGTTTCATTTTTATTTAAAATACTTACGAGTTCGAGACAATAGATGGCATAAATTAATACTTATTTTTTGTCCCCAGCGTTTGTTAATATAACTGCCACCTAGTTATATTAGTAGTAATTCATAATCATCCATAAACAAAGTTTTTTTTCCTTTTTTTGTTTTGGCATATCCAAAAAAAGGACACAAAAGTAGTTGATACATTATTATTGCAGTGGAATAATTGAATAATGTTACTTAACCATGTCGATTTTCAACCTCATGTTCATTAAGTAATAGGCGAAACTGAACAACTAACAGGATAAAATAGATAACTACAGGTTAGTTCCGAAAAGTCGTTGAAGGAAAATTAGATAACTGTTTAATGCTATTTTAAATATTTAGGTTATATGATAGAGGTTTTACAACAATCTCAAAACATGCACAATGAACCCTTTATTAACATATTTAAAAACCGACAGTAAAAATGTATTTGTATTTAAATATTTATTTAGATTTTTGTCAAAAAAAACACTAAATCGGCTTTATCTCGAAATAACGAAAATGTTAGTTATCTAATTTCGCCACTACGCCCACGATATGATATTTACCTTTGTAACTCCGAGATCCAAGAGAATCAGCCCCATATCCACCTTCTGGTGCATCCGTTACACGACTGGCTTCCCCCCATGGGGGCAGTCAGGCTCTCATTATTATCACCCGACCCAGCACGGTCAAGCGCAGCTTTTGCCAGATTAATCAGTATTATATGCCGACACTTCTTATTTGCCTATTTATAAACATACTAAGGTAGGTATAACTAATTAAATATTTTTTATAAAAGGGCAATTCATTTCCTTGTGATATAATTGCAATTCATAATGATTTATCAAAGGGTAAATGCGGTATAGACTCTTTTCTTCCAGAAGATGGCAAATGGACCCGAAATTATTGGAAAGTGCGCTCGGTTGGCTAGAGTAACAGATCGAACGGGACATATATTTCCAACAACTAGGTACTTACAACACTAATGTAGTGGTAGGACTTTTTCAAGAGTGCGCCTGGGGAAGTACCATTTGCCACACCATTGCCAGTTATTCTACTGCCAAGCAGTAAAACATCACTGCGTTCCGGTTTGAAGGGTAATGTTCCAGGATAATTTACAGGGCTTAAAGATAAAACATCTTATACCATTGGTTGACGAGCGCAGTGCTTATCGTGACCGTCCCGTCCCTCTAATCTAAATAAAAAAAAACTACAATTTACTATTACAATGCCACTTTGTACAATACAAAATCATATAAGTCAGAGTGTCACTTCAAGATATTTATGACTACATCCAAAATCATCTAAGTCAAGGGTGTCACTTTAAGACATTCATGACTACACACAATAATTATTTAAGTCAGAGTGTCCCTTCAGGACATTCATGACTACACACAATAATCATTTAAGTCACACATGTAGAATCACATTTCGTCACTACTATCCAACAATCATCATCATCATCAAATGGTCGATTTATTACCCCATCTCTCTCTATATACAAATGTTATGTTGGTTTACGTACGCTTCAAAAATTCAAAAAGCTCTGCACCGATCGAGCTCAAATATTAGAATGATATATAATCCGCATCAAGGATAGTTTTTATCTATTTTTTGCATCACAATGTGCAACAGCGAAGCGTGGCAGGGTACAGCTAGTAGCTTATAAAAAAAATTGGTTGCCTGTAAAGTCGGTATACGGGCGAAAGTTTTACGTGACAACGACTTTGAGCGGTAAAATATTTTTACGGAAGGGACGCGTGCCTTTCACTTTTTATGTCTGTCTCTCTCGCTCTTAGGCGGGCTAACCATGCCCGAGTGTAAGGGACGCGTGCCTCTCACTCGCTCTCGTTGAGAGCGCATAACGTGAGCGGAGCGTAACGCAGTTTCTTGAAGTGTCACCCGGCAAACCAATTTATAAGACGTTGTCACGTCAAAACGTTTTTGTACTTTTTGATAGAACCCCAAGCTTTAAAAAACAAAATTTATTTTTTTAATGAAACAATTTGAATATTTAATTTATACGACAAAATGATGAACCAACAAAATTGCGAGTTGTATTTGACGCGTCGCTAAAACAAGCTTTTTGCAAAGGTAAAATAATTAATTGCCCAAAATGTATATGAAACCCAGTTTAGTACTAAAGGCGGTATGAGACGGTTCACTTTTCGTTCATTTTTGTCTTTCATTCGGCATCTTTCACTCCAACTGCGAATAAACGAGAAATGAACAGTTTGCACACAGAGATAACGTTCACTCAGATTTGGCCGATTTGTCTCGTGCTCAAATTTCTTCATTTCATTAAATTCAAATTTGCAGCAAAATCAAATCAAGTGGAATGAGCAAAGTACGGTGCTGTTTGTGGAACATACTCGTATTAAGAATTATCAATCGCAAATGATTGTGATACGATTCAGAATCTTCATCAGTTAGTTCTCTCAACAGTGCATTCGAAGCTCCAAACAGATTTCTTCTTTCAATCCATGGCAGCATCCACCAACGTCCACCACCTACGCTAAAAAATTTAATCAAGTTTGAATGAATTACTTGCTAAACAAATTCCCACGGCATTTTATTACTAGGAATAGGATACTAGTAATTGTACAAATTTTATTGTTGTTGTCATTTATAAATAAAGACTTTGTAAAAAAAAAAGCATTTTGTTGCAGACGTTGTGTTGCGTCATATTGCGTTGCGTGGCGTTGGGATCGGTGCAACGTCAATAGAAACATTTCGTTTAATGAAAAAATACTCAGCACTAAACTTTTATGTAAATGAAATCACGGGAAATAAAGTATTTTCGCATACTTTATTTTTCTTATAAAGTGTACAGTTACCTGAAATAACGTACAAAAGGTACTTTATTATAAAGGACGGGTGGCAACCCTGGTCCCAACATAAAATCAATATCAACAGTGAGATGCCCGAGAAATATCCAATCATAGTGGGTCTTTGAGATATACCTACTTATCGACAGAAGCGGTGTTATTGCGAATTTACGTTTTACGCAACTCATTCGCAATTGACTTAAAGTTCGTTTCTATGTGTAATTTATCTGAAAAGCGTGCAATTTATCTAACCACGTAAAATAGAACCTTTTCTGATACCGCAGAAGAGACGTGTGTTAGATCATAATAATAATAAATTTAAGTCCATAAGATAGAAAGTGTAGAAAACCCGATATCGATATAGTGATATCGACCACTAAAACTACGAACAGAAGCCGAATCGATCGGTACGAAGCTCATCGAAACGCTGAGGTTGCCTACGCAATTCTACGCAAGCGTCCGGGCACCCCGCCCAATCCGTGAGTGCCCCTTAACCATCCGTATACACAACTTGAGCCACTGGATTTGTCTGTTCGATTCAGTTCAGTAAAAAAAACTTTCCTGCTGCATTCCTGCTTTTTTTCCTGCGTGTGCTACGTACTGGTATCATGTCGTTCCAGCGCACCCCACCGGTCCCGACACCCGCGAAGGTGCCAAGGTCTAGTAAACCAGACTATAATCACTTTGGTATCAGCGAAGAGAACAGACCGTTATACCCATTTGGC
>JADLOZ010000227.1:0-25000 GCA_017562165.1 Ectropis grisescens
CACTGAATGGCAATACATCTACCTACGTTCCGTTATATACGAAATATGGTTTTGGTTAATGAAATAAACGACAAGCCCTCACAGGCCCAACGTCTAAACAACAAACGGTACTAACGGTACTACGTAACGCGTTGGGTCGTGTACGTTGAAACGAAAAAACTAAATATGTATTTTGCATTATTGTACCTATGTGGCCAACAAAAAAAAAGAAATTATAATGGAAAAAGTAATACTTTCCATGACTGGATAAATAAATAAACTACACAGCATAACCACGTAATGTCACTTAAAAAACTGATCGGCAGAATTGACTCTGCAGAATTCGCCTAGGACAATTTTTCCAGACAAAATTGCAGAGCCAAGAGATATTTCATCTTATATCTCTGGATTAAGAGAATAGTGTAGCGTTAGACATTCATTTGAACTGTGTAGATACGGGCAAGCCTGTTGCTTTTAAGCACATGACTTGCTCATGCTGTCGCTTTAAGACAATCCATTGGCGTCAAAATGACACAAAAGAGGTCATCTACAAAAAACGTGTTACTGGATAACACGTTTTTATTTTTCTACCGCAGCACTAATTTGAAAACTGGAAAATATACTGTCTATTTCAAAACAATAATTCTCATACGGGATATTACCAATTTATTATAAACACAAAGTATTATTGTACTGGGATCAAGCTCCCATGTTTTGCACTTATTAGCGTGATACGCTTAATTTTATGCGACTAAAAAAAACGGAAGAGATTCTCAAGTCGCGTGTTTCTTTTTTTAACATGAAACACTTTTAAATTATTGTACCAATACTAACAATAAACCAATTTTACAAATTAATGTAAAATTATGTCATAAGCCAAATTATAATTTGTCTTCCACAGGTGCAGTGAAAAGTCTCAGAAGGATATGTAAAGTCCTCGTGTTGTGAAAACGCATACTACACTTAGTGCTTTTGAGATCTAGTGCCTGAGAGCGCCTAAGCCAAGATGGGAAAAAAGAATTCCAAGCTAAAACAAGATACGATCGACCGGCTGACCAGTGCGACTTACTGTAAGTACTTTCTTTCTTTAACTCGTAGCAAACATGTTTCCGGTAATCTCGTCTTCATCAATTATACCGGTGTAACTTGTGATATCGATGTTAAAGAATTTCTTTACTAAGAACGCTAGGAATAATTTTATGGTATATATTTTTAAAATAGAATCAGACAGAGAAATCTTTGCTTTGACCATGATAGCCTTTAAACTTGACCACCATCTCGCGTGAAGTTAAGTGACGATGCAGTCTACGATGAAGCGGGCTTACCTAGTAGAAACCTATTTACTCTCGATTTCAAAACAAGATTGTGACCATAGAGTAAAATCAACTCCGAAACTAACTCGTCGTATACTCAGTTGCTACCTAAGCAAGAAACCCTTCAAAATCATTAAAATTATTTATTTTTCGTCAATGGGTTTGCTTCATTGTAAAAGTGTTTCTTATTGTTCATTATGCGCTCCAGGAAGTGTTGCAATGTTTCCTGTATTATTGTGGGTTTCGTTTGCGTAAACGGGATTTGTTTATTAGAAACTCTTTAAAATAATTTATTTTCCGTCAAAATTGTTTACAAGGTTGCTTCATTGTAAAAGTTTATCTTATTGTTGACTTTCCGCTTAACAAAGTGTTGCATTATTTCCTATATTATGGCTTCCGTTTGCGTAAATAGGATTTGTTTATTAGAGACGAAACATCTAGAAGATTGCCATCATTATCACTATCGGCTGATACCAATTCATCAACGATAACTTGACGTGTTTATCATACAGATATCGAATTATCTTGTCACTCCCACATATTACAGAAACAAAAGGTCAGTGCCATTCAATCGGTATATTCTACATAACGATGGATATATGCCAGGATTTTTTTCTACCTCTACTGCCACTTTCCGTTCATATTTACTCACATTTTTTCGGATTTTAATAGGAAAACAAAACACTCCGAAAACATCTACTTTTAGGTAAATACTTAGTTTCGACAGGGAAAATCTTACATACAATATCAGTGTATTCTATAAGAGAAAATAGTTCACAAAACGTATTTCATATCTACAAAACCAAAAACTTAGTAAGCTAAAATAAACTCCGTGATAAACTAGTAATTGACGTGGTGTCAAATCAAGAAATTTTGCGGGTTCTCTACAAGTTTTAAAAGTATGAAACTTTCGGCTTACCGATAGCAACATGTCGAAAAACCTTAGGCAGCTATATACATGGAACACCAATACTATAACAAAAATATAATTCGTCGTTATAAACGTTAGATTTAGATTTAACCAACTGTGAAATCGCGACAGAAAACAGCTACTACTTGCAAAAATTTTATTTGGGACAATTTAGTTAATCCAATTCTTTAGCAACTAGATTTTTTTTTGGCACAAACTAACCTCCGCAGTACACTCTGCTACATAGTAAGCATGTTTCTGACTACCCCGCCTACTTCAACTGTACCGGTGTTACTTGTGTATGTCCAAAGATTAGTATCTGACGATGTAAAAGGTTATCGTTTTACTAGAAACGCTTGGAATTCATTTAAAATATTCATTTATAATGTAATGTACAATCAAACTAGAATTCTTTGTACTGACAATGATAGGTTTGATACTTGACCACCATCTCGCCTGAAGTTAAGTTACGCCGCAGTCTACGATGAAGCTGTTTTATAAAGGAAAAACATATTTACTCTCGATTTCAAAATACCAAGGCTGTAACCATAGGGTAAAATCAGCTCCGGAAATGTTTTGCTACCTAAACAAGAAAGCCTACAAAATCTTAAAAAGATTTTATTTTGGCCAATTTTTTAGAATGGATTGCTTCATTGTAAATGTTTTTCATACTGTTTACTTTCCGCTCCAGGAAGTGAAGCAATATTACAAGGAAGTGTTGCAATATTTTTTATATTACTATCTATAACTTTGGGTTTGCTTCATTGTAAAAGTTTTTGTATTGTTCACTTTCCGCTCCAGGAAGTGTTGCAATGTTTCCTATATTATTATGGCTTCCGTTTCTGTAAACAGAATGTGTTTATTTAGAAAATCTTTAAAATAATTTATTTCTCGTCAAAGATAAAGATGTTTGTAGGGTTGCTTCATTGTTTTTTTTTTACGTATTGTTCACTTTCCGCTCCAGGAAGTGTTGCAATATTTCCTATATTATTATGGCTTTCGTTTGCGTAAACAGGATTTGTATATTAGAGACGAAACCTCTAGAAGCTTGTCATCATCATCACTGTCGGCTCATACCACTTCATCAACAATAACTTGACTTAGTCCAAGATCCCAGAGCCGCCAGACGTCACGTATTTTCTTATGGATGAAATGTGGACGATTGAGTACAGTTAGTACGTACTAAGAACACATGCTTTCGACCAATTTTGAAATTTGGGGTCCAGAAAATACATCACTTACTTCACGTATTTTCTAATAACTGATTTTCACGTATTTTATAAGCAATATCTTTTAAAATAAGGTCACAATACTCCCAGACACATTCCATCGGCCGTTTTGATTAACAGACGCTTTAAAACTCCGAAAATAATGACTTAACTTCACTTAAATTCTCATACTCCGTTTGTATATAGGTATGTTTATCAGACAACTATTTTTAAGCCTTTTCCGAAAAGACAGACCGATCCAAGGGGCCAGTCATCCCCTAAACTCATAATCTCGTACATAAATGTTTTTATGTAACTTCTGGACCCCATATCTTAAAATTGGCCGTCTAAGTGAGTTAGCGGGTAAGCACGTGTTCTTGTTCTTAGTACCTACTAGCTCTACACAATCGTCTACTATGCATCCATCAGGAAATACGTGACGTCTGGCAGCCCTGGGATCTTACTATACTGGTTTGTCTTACAGCTATCGAACTATCTTGTCACTCCATTCAATCGATATATTCTACATAACTATGGAAATATGCCACGATTTTTTTTCTACTTATAGGGCCTTTTTCGTTCATATTTAAATAAGAAAACTCTTAAATAATTAATTAATTTATCTCTCTTCGTCTTCCGATTTTTACGACTGTCCTACGGGAACAAGCATTTATTCCGGTTAATCTCCAAAATGGCTGGATCGATTATGAAGGGACTTTCACTGCCAGATAGCTGATATTTTAAGGTCTAACATAGGCTACTCTTATTTGAAGAAAGTAATTAGAGTTTCGCAAACTAACCTCAATACACCTTGCCAAAATAGTAAATATGTTTCTGGCAATCCCGCCTACTTCAACTGTACCGGTAACTTGTGATTGTCTAAAGATTAGTAAGTACCTTCAGTAAAGTACCTTCTGTAAACACTAATTACGATTAAAGGATTCTCTTTTACTAGGAACACTAGGAATAATTGTATATACATTTTAATATAGAGTCAGATCAAAAATCTGTTTTTTTACCACCATCTCGCGTGAAATTAAGTGTCAACTCAGTCGACGATGAAGCGGGCTAACCTAGAAGAAACCTATTTACTCTCGATTCCGAAACACCAAGATTATTACCATAGGGTAAAATCAACTCCGGAAATGTTTCGCCATTAATTGGGTTGCTACCTAAACAAGAAACCCTTCAAAATCTTAAAAATAATTTTAATTTCGTCAAGTATTTAGAATGGTATAATTTCATTGTAAATGTTTTCCGTACTGTTAACTTTCGCTCCAGGAAGTGTTGCAATGTTTCCTGTATTATTATGGGTTTGGTTTGCGTAAACGGGATTTGTTTATTAGAAACTCTTTAAAATAATTTATTTTCCGTCATAATTGTGTATAAGGTTGCTTCATTGTAAAAGTTTTTCTTATTGTTGACTTTCCGCTTAACAAAGTGTTGCATTATTTCCTATATTATGGCTTCCGTTTGCGTAAATAGGATTTGTTTATTAGAGACGAAACATCTAGAAGATTGCCATCATTATCACTATCGGCTGATACCAATTCATCAACGATAACTTGACGTGTTTATCATACAGATATCGAATTATCTTGTCACTCCCACATATTACAGAAACAAAAGGTCAGTGCCATTCAATCGGTATAATCTACATAACGATGGATATAATATGCTAGGATTTTTATCTACCTCTACTGCCACTTTCCGTTCATATTTACTCACATTTCTTGGGATTTTAATAGGAAAACATTTACGATGGACCGAAAACATCTACTTTTAGATACTTAGCTAGGTACATAAAAATATTTTCTCTCTCTCTTCGTCAATCCAATTTTTACTACTGTCCTACAAGAACAAGCCTTTTTCGGAATAATTAATGTAATTTCGACAGGGAAAATCTTACATACTATATCAGTGTATTCTATAAGAGAAAATAGTTCACAAAACGTATTTCATAGCTACAAAACCAAAAACTTAGTAAGTTAAAATAAACTCCGTGATAAACTAATACTTGACGTGGTGTCAAATCAAGAAATTTTGCGGGTTCTCTACCATAGTTGAGAAAAGTTTTAAAAGTATGAAACTTTCGGGTTACCGATAGCAACATGTCGAAAAACCTTAGGTAGTTATATACATGGAACGCCAATACTATGACAAAGAGATAATTCATCGTTATAAATGTTAGATTTAGATTAGACCAACTGTGAAATCGCGACAGAAAACAGCTGCTACTTGCAAATATTTTATTTGGGACAATTAAGTTAATCCAATTCTTTAGACACTAGATTTGTTTTGGCACAATATAACCTCGGGAATACACTCTGCTACATAGTAAACATGTTTCTGACTACCCCGCCTACTTTAAATGTACCGGTGTTACTTGTGTTTGTCTAAAGATTAGTATCTGGCGATGTAAAAGGTTATCCTTTTACTAGAAACGCTTGGAATTCATTTAAAATATTCATTTATAATGTAATGTAGAATCAGACCAGAATTCTTTGTATTGACAATGATAGGTTTGATACTTGACCACCATCTCGCCTGAAGTTAAGTTACGCCGCAGTCTACGATAAATAAGATTTCGAAATACCAAGGCTGTAACCATAGGGTAAAATCAGCTCCGGAAATGTTTTGCTACCTAAACAAGAAAGCCTACAAAATCTTAAAAATGATTTTATTTTCGCCATTTTTTTAGAATGGATTGCTTCATTGTAAATGTTTTTCATACTGTTTACTTTCCGCTCCAGGAAGTGAAGCAATATTACAAGGAAGTGTTGCAATATTTCTTATATTACTATCTATAACTTTGGGTTTGCTTCATTGTAAAAGTTTTTGTATTGTTCACTTTCCGCTCCAGGAAGTGTTGCAATGTTTCCTATATTATTATGGCTTCCGTTTCTGTAAACAGAATGTGTTTATTTAGAAAATCTTTAAAATAATTTATTTCTCGTCAAAGATGTTTGTAGGGTTGCTTCATTGTAATTTTTTTTCGTATTGTTCACTTTCCGCTCCAGGAAGTGTTGCAATATTTCCTATATTATTATGGCTTTCGTTTGCGTAAACAAGATTTGTATATAAGAGACGACACCTCTAGAAGCTTGTCATCATCATAACTGTCGGCTCATACCACTTCACCAACAATAACTTGACTTAGTCCAAGATCCCAGAGCCGCCAGATGTCACGTATTTTCTTATGGATGAAATGTGGACGATTGAGTACAGTTAGTACGTACTAAGAACACATGCTTTCGACCAATTTTGAGATTTGGGGTCCAGAAGATACATTACTTACTTCACGTATTTTCTAATAACTGATTTTCACGTATTTTATAAGCAATATCTTTTAAAATAAGGTCACAATACTCCCAGACACATTCCATCGGCCGTTTTGCTTAACAGACGCTTTAAAACTCCGAAAATAATGACTTAACTTCACTTAAATTCTCATACTCCGTTTGTATATAGGTATGTTTATCAGACAACTATTTTTAAGCCTTTTCCGAAAAGACAGACCGATCCAAGGGGCCAGTCATCCCCTAAACTCATAATCTCGTACATAAATGTTTTTATGTAACTTCTGGACCCCATATCTTAAAATTGGCCGTCTAAGTGAGTTAGCGGGTAAGCACGTGTTCATGTTCTTAGTACCTACTAGCTCTACACAATCGTCTACTATGCATCCATCAGGAAATACGTGACGTCTGGCAGCCCTGGGATCTTACTATACTGGTTTGTCTTACAGCTATCGAACTATCTTGTCACTCCATTCAATCGATATATTCTACATAACTATGGAAAATGCCATGATTTTTTTTCTACTTATAGGGCCTTTTTCGTTCATATATAAATAAGAAAACTCTTAAATAATTAATTAATTTATCTCTCTTCGTCTTCCGATTTTTACGACTGTCCTACGGGAACAAGCATTTATTCCGGTTAATCTCCAAAACGGCTGGATCGATTATGAAGGGACTTTCACTGCCAGATAGCAGATATTTTAAGGTCTAACATAGGCTACTCTTATTTGAAGAAAGTAATTAGAGTTTCGCAAACTAACCTCAATACACCTTGCTAAATAGTAAATATGTTTCTGGCAATCCCGCCTACTTCAACTGTACCGGTAACTTGTGATTGTCTAAAGATTAGTAAGTACGAGTACCTTCAGTAAAGTACCTTCTGTAAACACTAATAACGATCAAAGGATTCTCTTTTACTAGGAACACTAGGAATAATTTTATATACATTTTAATATAGAGTCAGATCAAAAATCTGTTTTTTTACCACCATCTCGCGTGAAATTAAGTGTCAGCGCAGTCTACGATGAAGCGGGCTAACCTAGAAGAAACCTATTTACTCTCGATTCCGAAACACCAAGATTATTACCATAGGGTAAAATCAACTCCAGAAATGTTTCGCCATTAATTGGGTTGCTACCTAAACAAGAAACCCTTCAAAATCTAAAAAATATTTTTAATTTCGTCAAGTATTTAGAATGGGTTGCTTCATTGTAAATGTTTTCCGTACTGTTAACTTTCGCTCCAGGAAGTGTTGCAATGTTTCCTATACATATTATTAGGACTTCCGTTTACGAAAACAGGATTTGTTTATTAGAAAATCTTTAAAATGATTTATTTCTCGTCAAAGTTTTTTAGGGTTGCTTCATTGTAAAAGTTTGTCATATTGTTCACTTTCCGCTCCAGGAAGTGTTGCAATATTTCTATGTTATTATCGCTTCCGTTTGCGTAAACTTTATCAGAAAATCTTTATAATTATTTATTCTTCGTTAAAGTTGTTTGTAGAGTTTGATTCATTTTAAAAGTTTTTCTTATTGTTCACTTTCCTCTCAACGAAGTGTTGCAATATTTCCTATATTATTATGACTTCCGTTTTTGTAAACAGAATATGTTTTCTTAGAAAATCTTTAAAATTATTTATTTCTCGTCAAATTCAGATCTGCTTAGTATAAGTAGTTAGTTGGGTATTTACATAGTCTAGTGTAGTACTTCAATATAAATTAGGTTTGCTAATAAAGGCTCTCCCTCTATTATAAAACAAGAACAGTTGTGTTTTCGTCACGATATTTGATTGAATATAACAGTTGTTAAAATTTAATTCCATTCAAATACATTGAGATATAGAGAGATAGATAAACTCTTTTTGCAAGTAATAGAAATTGTAGTAGACAACTATTGAGAGTTTTTTACAACAAAAGATCTAGACTACAGGCAAGTGAACAAAATGTATGGGTCATATGAAACACCAGGAGACCTATGTCGGATGGTAGAAGGGTATAAAGTAATAAGATTTGGCACTATGCCGTCACTTGTAAGCTGTCCAACTGAGTGCAAGTTGAAGAGGGGGGTTGTAACCTTCGCTCTTTCGGATAACGGATAACGGTAATAACGGATTATAAGAAGTATTGAAACTGTATGGAACCAATGCTTGATCATCATTTGATTATGTACGATAATCAAATGACCAAATTTACCCTGAAAATCGTCTGAAAATCTTGAGTTTTTACGACAAAAGTAATAATTAAAAAATTACAATTTAAATTTTTATAGTTCTCCTCTTACCTCTTCTAATCCATTATTCCGTAACGCCGTAATAAAATCATGTGACAAGGAGAAATTATCGAGAGTTGCAACCCCCACTCTTCAACTTGCACTCCGTTGGAAAGCTTACAAATTCCGGCATAGTGCTAAATCTTATTATTTTATATCATTCTATCATCGTACATAGATCTCCTGGTGTATCATATGACCCATTAATTTTGTTCACGGGCCTGTAGTCTAATCTACTCACTCTCTGTATTTATGACTAAGGTGAACACTGGCGAACGTACAAAAACCATACTCACTTTGGAATGACATTATTGCGTACTCACACACTCATACACATATTTAACCAAGCAAACATATCTACATAAAAGCGACATAGTCGCCAAAAACACTATAAGTGTATAAATCTTCACTGAACCACAAATACCAACGAAAATAATTGAATTAAACATGAAATAGGCTCGCGTCCGCTACTCTATACAACTACGTCCAATCAACGGATATTGGGTGAAAAGCTTAGGGTTTATTCAGATTAGCACTCGTTTCACTGAACACTGGTTCAACATCATCATCATCGTTATCAGCCTTTTACTGTCCACCACTGGACGATATATAGTACTATGATTTTATGTTTGCGCGAATCCTAGACATTTCGACGCTATTCATGGGTAAACCCCTTTAAATAACCACGGTAAAATTATATATCCCCGATTTAGAACCATTAGTGTAGTTCCATATTTGTACTACAGTAGTAGTACATCTCTGATTTCGTGAATGCCTAAAACTATACTTGACAAATTTTCTCTACAAATATTATTTGAATACAAAATCTAATTTAAAAATAGTAAGTAGTTAAGCGCTACATAATATAAAAGTCACTTCCTGCGTCTGTATGTATGATTTGACCTTTATTAAACATCAACCATAAAAAAGAATATGATACGGGTTTTTTTAAATAGATAGAGTGAATTCAATAGGTTTATAATATGTATAATTAATGATTGATTATTTTATTTATAATACGTGCGTAAAATAACAGAAAAACACGGATAATTTTAAAGATTTCTAATGTAATGTTATAAATGTCATAAATAAAATAATGTCATAAATAAACACATTTTTGCGCTTGCACCTACGCGCTATTATTATAGCGCTGAACCCTATGTGCTAGATCAAATGATGTACAGCAATATTGTATCCCTTCAAAAGGTCTACAAAAAAGTGTGCAATGTTATAATGTCTATCTCTCAGGATATAGCCCACAATAACCATTTTTATTAGTACTTATATTTAATATCAGTATTATTGCACCCGTGCGAAGCCGGGCGGGTTGATAGTAAATTGTTTAACAACTGTAACTTCAACACGGACATTTTTATTTGAATAGACCTTTCTGAACCAATAGCTAGAGTGGTACTAGAAATAAACCAAGTACATGTATTGCAATATCATGCGTTCATAAACAGCCTACTTTATGTTCCCATGGCTGGGACTCGATGCTTTCTCACAAAAAGAAAGATCCCTTAATTTAGTTGCGGTTGGACTCTTTCCTGAGTCTGCTTGGGGAAGTACCACACCTTTTTTTAATTTATTTATTTTATCTTATATCTCTCGATAAAGAGCGCAGTGCATTGCTAAGTAATGATTTGGACTCTTCATGTTCCAATAGCTGCGTGTCACTCTGCTGCTATAGGCAGGCGTGTTGCTTAATACCAGGAACATGTCCTGATCGTCTCGTCACACTGTATGTCCTATAAAAAAAGTTAAAGGCTAAATTCTCTTTAATTTAAAAGTCCCTTAGTCAATGAAACTATCATATTATCTTATTATTCTAATCTGAAACATAAAAATATTTTTTTCTTCGTTGTATCGATAGTTTGCTGCCCTCTCTCTCCCCCAGCGTTTATTATGCTACTGCACTCCGAATGGCGTAATTGAGTGTAAATCTGACATGGTGCCGTAGGGTGGAGCGGCCTTGTATGGAGTTTTTTTCATTCAATTTCCTTGGGTGTAATAATAGTTACTTTATCATATAATCATCAAGAATCTAAAATATATATAGTACATTTTGAGGCTTAGTACTGCTCCAAAGCCCTTAAAAACTGTCAGAAAAGTTTACAATATGACAAATATTTTCATCGATTAATATTAATTACTATTAAACAGAATCATACGATATTTCTGTGTCTGTGTTTATATATCATCGGCATGTATTTACGATTATATAAGTTCTTCTCTTAGTTAGTTTGAGGCTAGTTAGTGTTGTGTGAGGAATGTAAAAATAAATATAGGTTTAGGTATTGGTTTATTGGTATACTAGCGGCCCGCCTCGGCTTCGCCCGTGTAATGTAAGATGTAAGACTCGGGGATCACGTATTTATCTGTATATCCAACGGGGAAAGAATGTTTGAAATTGGCCAAGTAGATCCCGAGATTAATGCGTTCAAACAAAATACTTCTGCAGCTTTATATTAATTAGTAAGTAGGTATATGATGTAAATTCACGTGAACTTATTTAGTACATAAAGTGTCGCATTATTTCAACATATAATTTCGTTGGTAAATTAAATGATAGAACAATTAGTGCCTAATCCGGCGATTATGTATATATTTTAGGACCAGTTCCTCTGAACAATGTACGTTAAATTGCATCGAAGTATCGGTGGGTCAATGCACCATGTAATTATACTATAAATTATTAGTAATAGCAGTGTTGGAATCAAGTTCTCCAAATTTGAATGAAATGAGAGGAAAAAGTGAATGAGAAATAGTTAGATAATTAGTTCTATCAAATAAATTTTATGTAGGTTATGAAGTTGGCTCACTGCCCAGATAATATCATATTATCATTGATCAATATTATTCAACTCGAGAATGCAGCAAGCGCCTTAGCCATAAGAACACTAACATTTCTAATGGGGTTTTATGGGTAATTTTGAAAATAAATAAATAATTGTATGATTACAAGGACGTTCCTCACGCAAAAAATCTGGCGCAAAACTAACCAAAGCTATGTGAACTGATGTCTAAAATAATATCTACTTATACTATTGATAACATTCTTATGATACATACATAGAAATATTCAAACAAAAAATAATATAATTTCTCATGTTTGTGTTATATTTAAAAATATCGCAACATTTTCAACTTCGTTTATTTTCTGGGCAGGGCCTGAAAGTAAAACTAAATTATGGAATGAAAATTAACGACAAGGTACTTCATACATCAAAAACTAATTACATGTGAATTTTCGGTCTATGGATCCGTTAGGTTTTTTTTAATAGTGACGAGACGATCCTGATGGTAAGTAACACAAAGTCATTTACATTCTCGTACATAGTCCATAACAACAAAGTAAATAAGTGAAGTCAATAGTCAATCTCATAAACAATTTTACACAATGAAAGGTCAAAACAAGATCATCACACCCACTACCAAACGCAAGCGTGCTGATTAAGTTAACGGCATTTCCACACTGAACTTCTCTATTAACTATAACTTTGATATTGCTTAATTGCGTGCAATTGAATCACGAAGGAAGCACCTGTTACATCAATATCGCTAACCGTATTTTATTGTATGGAACGAGTATTCTACTAAAGGTTGTGGACCTTGATCTGAAATTGATTATTGATGTATATGATCGATGGTATTGACTGAAAGAAATAAGTTTCTTATGGGATCCTTTACTTCAGTAGCTTGAGTTGCCATCAGTCACCATGACGACGTCCCACTTAATATTAAAATCGCTAGTGTTATACGGAATTACTTTTGAATTAGTATGCGTCGATGTGGTCATAAACTATTCACATATACTGATAGTCCGCCCGCTCACAGTTTTACCTAGTTTTCGTCCCCGGCGATGAAAAGTAGGCCAAGTGCTATTTTAGACTATTAGCTATATCTTTTCACGATATTTAAACTCGATCTGTTCAGCAGTTGCGACGCGGTTGAGCAACAAACATCCAAACTTTAATATAACATTTATTATAGGTATTAGTAGTTTAGTAGGTTTCTGCCTCAAATAATATATTCAAAATTTAATTAAAGCTTCTCTTAGAAGAAAACTGTCTCTTTGTGGGTGTGTCTGTCTGTGGCACTGTAGCTCTAAAACGGATGGACCGATTTCGATGCGTTTTTTTTCATTTTAATGCTTTTTTCCTTATGATGCGGTGTTTTTTAGCTATGTTTGGTTAAACTTTCTCGATTCAAGATGGCTGACTCCACAAAATGGTGCATAACATATTATTCGATAAATTTCAATTTTTTTTGTACATTCTTGATTTTTTACAACCTCCTTCAATATGGGTATCAGATGAAATGGCTTGATTAGTAGAATACTGTTTTTTTTTTATTTATTTTTGTTTGGTAGACCATAGTTCAGAGGTGGTCCTATATAAATATTAATGAAATCGTTGCAGCAGTTTTTGAAATATGAACAAAATACTAAAGTTTACTTTCATTTACATATCTGGACGACTTAGTTATAGCTTCTTGTAAAATTTGGTCGAGTGTTTTTTTTTTTTTTTAAATAAGGAGTGACGAGACGATCAGGACATGTGCCTGATGGTAAGCAACATGCCTGACACATAACAGCACAGTGACACGCAGCTATTGGAACACGAAGAGTCCAAATCATTACCTAGCACTGCACTGCGCTCGTCACCCAGAGATCTAAGATCTTATATCTCTAAGCCCTGTAATTTCTCTGGAAACATTGCCCTTCAAACCGGAACACAGTAATGTTTGCACATTACTGCTTGGCGGTAGAATAACTGTCTAATAATAATAACTGAATAATGTCTGAATTTAATGAAATCGGTTTTTGTTTTTTCTGAAAAATCAAATTATTCGGAGAAAATACTTTATGTATGTAGCAAAATGTCACTTATGAAAGCAGAATTAAACATTCTTGAATATCCATACTTCGTCATTGTATCCCAAACGTTTCGGCTTCTGCCCACAATAGCTTAGTACCACGAAGCTTTTTTTTAATATGAGAAGTCCAAAGCACTACATGGCACTACACTGCGCGGGTTACTCTAAAATATAAGATGATTTATTTTTCTGGCGTGTAATTTATCTGTAAATATTGATATGTTAACCGGAAGACACTAATGTGACACATTGTTAATGGCTGGCCTAGTGGCTTCGTTGGTAGCAAGTCTACTTGCGAACCCTTAGGTCATAGGTTCAACTCCTACCCAGTGCAAAATGTTTGATGAATAGAAATATTTGTTCTACGTCTGGATGTTTCTAGGTACAATAATAATTGATAAGGTAATATTTAAAAATCTGGCTCCCACAGAAGAAGCTTTGCCTATTTTGGGACTGGACGGTGTTGTGTGAAAAATGTTCTCCAATATTTACTTGGCGGTAAGCAAACTGGCAAAGTGGTATACGTACTACCTTCAGGTGTACTCTACACAGAGTCCTAATCACTCAAAAATGTCTCCTATTCCCTTTACTACCGATAAACCAAAGCGTTGAAGTTAAAGTAGGTACCCGAGCAGGGTGTGATACCCTCCGGTTGATAATTCCTTTTTATGGCACCATTACGTTTGTGTATAAACGTTCCATTTTGAGATCTGTTCAGTGAGCCGTTTTATTAAATTCGTGAGATCTGGGTTGGTTACAGAACGTTTACAGCCGCAGCTTCTGTCTTTTTAGATTACTAAATACATACTTATACAAATAAGGCTAATAACTGAAAATTGCCTATTTACTTGGCTAATTAAAAAATAAAATTGTCACCAAATTAAAGACTTAAGGTAATAAGACCGTCAATAGTAAGTTATTGACTACAAAATGTCAAATAAATAGTTTTTAAAATAAAGTCATAGTAAAACATAATAGTTTAGTAAAATAAAGTCTATAGTAAAACTATTTATTTACTAGCGGCCCATTCCGGCTTCGCTTGGGTATTGTCGTATATAATAAATAAATATTGGTTGGTGGACAATTCACACACAACACCATCTGACCCCAAACTAAGCAAAGCTTAGTAGCTGCTATGGCAGCCAGATAGCTGATAATACATACATATATAGTTTCAAATACATACATATTATAAATAGAAACACCCAGACACAGTGCAATCATTTGAATTCATCACACAATTATTTGCACTGGGTGGGAATCGAACCCACGACCCTCGGCTTCGCAGGTAGAGTTACTACCCACTAAGCCACGAGGGCAGCCAATGAAAATATATAGAATCAATTAATTAAAATAAAAACTATTCAATCTTTCAGGTTGGATTAAACTCCACTTAGTGTTCAATTTGATTAAAATCAGTTAAGTAGTTTAAAAGTCCATCGCGGGAAAACAACGAGACGCGTAATTTTTAGATATTAAGACAAGAAGATTACAAAATGCGTCTAAATTTTTCTCCATCATACCCACATCATGTCTATTCACTTATACTTTAAAACTCATGGTAAAATGGTCACTTTAAAACTCATGGTCGATCCGGACACCCAGGGTTCAAAACTATGCACACCACTATCTTTTCAGAGTCATGTTCGTAATGCCGGAAATTAAAACAGTGAAGAAAAACATCGTGAGGAAACTGAAATGTAGTGCCTTGAATCTAAGTTCTAAGTCATATGTCATCCACCAACCGACACTGGAACAGCGTGGTGGATAGTCTTGACTCTCTCCTTGCGAGAGAAAGCCCCGACGCTCAGCAGTGAGAACATTGTATGGGTTGTTTATGCTGCTAGTTATTATGCTAATATGTTTTCTCTCCTAAAGAACAAAAAGCGACTTCAATGACAGGTAATTTAATTTTGTCATTTGACTAAATTTTATAAGAAGCTATGGCTACGTAGGTACAGATAAATCTAAGCTGATTTTAGCTATTTGTTGATATTTGAAAAACTACCTCCCTGTTTTCGATGTATGAGACCACCTCTGAAGTATTTTCTACTAAACAAAAAAGGAATTATCAAAATCAATTCACAATTAGCGGAGTTATCGCGTAAAATAAAACCAAATAAAAAACATGCAACCCGATTGAGAACATCCTCCTTGTTTGAAGTCGGTTATAACCGAATGATGTTTGTTTTTCCACACAAAAATATATTTTTGATAATTATTTTTTCATTCAAGACGACGCGACGCGATCACGTGGACACGTTCTAGAATCTCGAATCTAGATATTCTGTGGATCGTCTGTGATACACAGAATACTTAAAAATTAGTATGTACCGAACGCGCCGCGCGTGTCGTTATTATATAATGTTTGTGTAATTTCCGAACCATTAGACCGATAATGTTAAAATTTTGCCGGGACAATACAAAAAACGTGTTCTTTCTTACAAAAAAATAATTAATTAAATTAAACAACGCAAACATGAGTTACAACACATTCTGACTTTCACCCCCTCCTCTAAGAAAACCGATCAGAATTTGGGGATCAAAAGTAGCCTATAGCAACTTCCTTAGTATAAACTAAAGTCATGCCACGTTTTAGCTGAATTGAATTAGTAGTTTCGGCGTGATGCGTGATCCCTATACAGAAAGACAGACAGACAAACATGAAAGAAAAAAAATGCAGTTTCGCCATCAGTATCGACTATGGAGTGCCCCAAAAAACATTTTTTTTCAAAATATCTTCAATGTACAGAATTCGACCCGTTACAGTTTTATTATAGGTATAGATATAGATTCTTATTGCAATTAGCAAATTGCCCTGGTGTCCGGGCGTAGAATGTGGCGCCGGTATCCCCTGCCTGTGGTAAGAGCCCACAAATGGGGAACCGACCGATGGCGGTTAAACCATCCAATTTTTTTTTTCTTACGGATCTATATCTAGTAGCTGGCGGTGGGTGCCTCTACTACCTACCGGAATATTTATTGTCAACAAATTAATGAATACAACCGCACTTAACGTTAAATAGCTTATACGAATGCTGAATGGATTTTGATGAAACATAGTTAAGAACACCGACTAATACACCTTTAAAAATAAATAAAACTAAAATCGGTTCATCCCTTCGAAAGATACGATGACACAGTCAGACAGACACACGCGCACGCACGGTTCGGTTCACTCTTTTTTCTCTTTGCTTCGACATATGGGTAAAGGTTTTTTTATTACCACTAACTTAACCCAAATAAATTTTATACCGTCATGGTATAATAATTTTGTAATATAACTTGTGAAAATGTAAGTTTTGATTAGAAATCCGAGTATAAGAATGAATTTTATATCCTACTTCTATTGACAAGAAATGCAGAAGGCTCGACTATTTATTCTGGACTCAAATAGCAATTATCTTACTCAAATCTGTTTCTGTGAACTTATATTTCAGTTTTTTTTATCGATGATAGGTTTTAAAAGCACAAAGTAATTAGTTAAAAATGTGGATTATCCCCAATTTCTTGTCATTTTATTACTCACACTAATATAACTATAAGTAAAGTTATTTCAATCTCTATCCAGTCTTCTAAAGCGCGTGTCTCGTACTCATGAATTCGAGCCACGCCTACACTTTTAGCTCATTCCTCGCGATAGCTAGAATTATACCTCTTATAAGACTTTATTCTTACATTCGAAGCCATTCGGGCCAAGGACACGGCTAATCTACCATTAATTGAACAACTAAATTATCCCTCTACTACAATGGGCGAATTGCCTGGTATTGTTATGCCATTCGCTTTTGTATCTTATGTTACTAAAGTTCAAAGTTCAATTCGTTTTAAGACTAACGACTTTTTTTTACTTTTATAGGGTTATACTTGACCACCATTGCGCCTGGCGGTCTACGATGGAGCGTGCATATGCTCACCTAGAAAAAAACCGATTCTCTCTCGATTTGAAGAGACCAAGGCCAATTTTCCAATTTGCCAATTCCATTTTCGAGTGGTTGCTTTGAAAATATTACTTAATTTTGCTATGTAATATTTTGTATAATAGTAGATTAATTTGATGATCACATAATCATAGTCAATTTTATTCATAAAAATATTACATGTCACAAGATTAAATAGTTAAATAGACACATTTATAATAATTATTAATCAATAACACTAAAATGTAATTATTTAAAATACTGATATTATTTAAATTAATTATCTAGAATAATTAAACAATTCAATGTCATAAATTCAATAATTGTCAATGTCAATTCATAAATTATTTATTTTTATTTTAATTACTATTTCTAAACTTTATTCAAGTTTTATTATCGCTGAGCTAAGCGGATGCCAAAACACTCTCATTTTTATTATAAGTACCTCTACTATAGACAACCAACTAACTTCAAGTATTACTTTAGTAGTGGTAGGACTCTTGGCAGAGTCCGCCTGGGGAAGTACCACACCTTTGCCAGTTATTCTACCGCCAAGCAGTAATGTGCAAACATTACTGTGTTCCGGTTTGAAGGGCAATGTTTCCAGAGAAATTACAGGGCTTAGAGATATAAGATCTTAGATCTCTGGGTGACGAGCGCAGTGCAGTGCTAGGTAATGATTTGGACTCTTCATGTTCCAATAGCTGTGTGTCACTGTGCTGTTATGTGTCAGGCATGTTGCTTACCATCAGGCACATGTCCTGATCGTCTCGTCACTCTTTATTAAAAAAAAAAAAAAAAAAAGTATATGTTCATTGTCAACTTTTATTTGATGAAAACCATTTCGCAACAATACTGGCCGTAATACCGTGCGTCTAGAACTATAATTTTCGAATGTGATATCAAGTAAATATGAAAAAAAAAACCTTAATATCCGTATCAAACCTTAATTCTGCGATCTGATTCATTGAACTCGAATCGTCAATTAAGTTTCCCTAGGTACCTACTGTGGTGTTTCATTTCACAGCAAACCAGACTTTTATCGATCCAAAAACACAATTTATGAGACAAATTGACCTGTCCAGCCCAACTGCTTCCGCAGACAATTGGGACGTTTTGAAACACCTCGTTTTTAGGCACGGAAATGGAAACAATGTTTTGTCATTTTATTAATAACCTCCATTGATAATCTACCGTTGTCCGTAGGTATATTTCATACGTGAGCTAAACGGTTATAGAATCAAATCGGTTTAAAAATTTCGATCGAGGCACGTTAACCAAAATGAAAGAGAAAAAATGTATGTAATGTTTTAGAATACGAAAGAAACGATTTGACCTTTGAACAACGTGTAGTTTTGACGTGACAACGTCTTATAAATTGGTTTGCCGGGTGACACTTCAAGAAACTGCGTTACGCTCCGCTCACGTTATGCGCTCACAACGAGAGCGAGTGAGAGGCACGCGTCCCTTCCACTCGGGCATGGTTAGCCCGCCTAAGAGCGAGAGAGACAGACATAAAAAGTGAAAGGCACGCGTCCCTTCCGTAAAATTATTTTACCACTCAAAGTCGTTGTCACGTAAAACTTTCGCCCGTATACCGACTTTACAGGCAACCAATTTTTTTTATTTTTATCTTTCTCTTATTTTAGAAGTTACAGGGGGGGGACACACTTTTTACCACTTTCGCGCAAACTATTCATTCTTTTGATGACCTATCCGTAGATACAAGTAGGGTTTTGATCAAAAAAATTTTTGAGTTTCAGTTCTAAGTATGGGACACCCCTCAAATTTTTTGTTTGTTTTTTTCTATTTTTTGTATCAAAATCTTAATGCGGTTTACAGATTACATCTACTTACCAAGTTTCAATAGTATATATAGCTCTCATAGTTTCGGAGAAAAGTGGCTGTGACATACGGACGGACAGACATGACGAATCTATAAGGGTCCCGTAGTTTGCTACGGAACCCTAAAAAGAGTAAAATAATGTTTTAAGTTAATCGGTTTTATTTTCCGAAAATGAAGAGATATATCTCCCAATATTACTCGTAGTTAGGTTTTGTGTAGGCATGTTTGGATAAAGACCTAGCCCGGCGTTGACTGATTGGTGGCCAGTAGTTGACAAGAGAAGCGTCGGTCGCCTACCGGCTGCAAAGAGTTTACTTGTACTATATCTATGGTTCGATAATATTCTAAAAGTTGCTGGTCATGCATGGAGGAGACTATCATACAATAAGAAACTATCTATACTCAACAGTAACGGGCAATAACGGGCTGAAAATATAGGTGATGATGTTTACATTCATCTTAATTATTACCAATTAGTTACATTTTTTAAAACAGAATTTATGTGTCGTTGGAAAAATTAAACTTTACATTATTATAATAACGTTTGTGCGTTAAACGGTGAAAGCATTAACGTCAACGACAAGCGTTGCTCGTTTTTGAATAGACGCATTAGATAAAATAAAAGTGGTCAAGTGCGAGTTGGACTCAGCCATGAAGGCTTCCGTAGCACCAAGTAACATAAGGTGAAAGTTCTTGTAGTTCGATGTTAGTTTAATCAGTGTTTTAACACTAGTGAATTTATAACGTAGGTTAAAATAAAACTACTTATTAGATCTCATTCAAACCGATACAAACCTCAATATCATTTTTGAAGACCTATCCATAGATAATCCACAGGTAAAGTTTTAATGGGTTTTTTTAATTTCAGTTCTAAGTATGGAACACCCCCAAAATCTATTTTTTGTGTGAAAATCTTAACGCAGTTCACAGAATACATCTACTTACCAAGTTTCAATAGTATAGTTCTGATAGTTCCGGAGAAAAGTATCTGTGACATACGGACGGACAGACAGATAGACATGACGAATCTATAAGGGTCCCGTATTTTGCCATTTGGCTACGGAACCCTAAAAAGACATATATAAGACAATATTAAAAAACCCTTAGGTTAGGTTAGATTATCTTAGGTTATAGGTTTGCTTGGATTGTAGCACGTTACAAAATATTTCTATAAGTATTGATTCGAAGTCAATTTTTATGACATACATCATAAACTCACGGTTTTGTGTTGCTACTGCGATACTTCGGAACTCCGAAACGTTAGTTCACTAATTCACCCCAATAGTGTATTACAACAACTCTGGCGTCTAAACAGAAAGCTATTTATCAAGAAATAACCGCATTAATCCAGCAGAAGCCAGCTTCTACTGGTAATTGCGGACTCTTCCCAAATAAGTGACGAACTTAGCTTTACGGCCAAGTTAAGCGGGAAAGTTTTCCGTCCGGCGCCACGGCGGCTAGTTCATCCCACACGTCCCTTACTTCTATGTTATTTCATCTTTGAACACGGAAAACGGGAAACTATAAAGAATCATCGCTTACTTCAATAATAGGCAGCTTTTACGCCCCTTCTACTAAACTCTTTAGGTTCGCACCATTGTCAGAAAATCCGGTCTAATAAAAAGGGCATTACGAGCTTCAGCGACATTGTTCCCGAGCCAGGTACAATGAAAAAGTTAGCTGAAAGAAACGAACGCGAGGGAGGCGAGCTCATTTGGTCTTACAGCGACAAAACTCATTTGCCGGTTACGAGTATCTCATTAGATATCTTGACAACAGCAGGATTTAATTTGTTTAAAATTTTCCGCGGGTAATGGTCTTATTTATATCTAACTAGCGACCCTTGGGGTAATACGAATTCTAAATTAATCCTACGTCTAAATCTCGTCCTATCACACGGATTCCCTCAGAGAATCCTCATTTTTGGTATTGCAAGGTTGTCAGCGGCCTTGGTTTTGTCTCGATTATTTTATACCTACGAGGTTACGCAGATCTGATGTAATAGACATTTGGGACTCAGAGAGCTTTTTGTTTTAGCAAAATTTTATTTAACTAACTAAAGTCGACGATTGAAAGGCTGAAACTACGTGCGTGTTTACCTAGAAGAAACCGATTCACTCTCGATTTGAAGACACCAAGATTATAACTATCGGGAAAAACCCACTCAGGCAACTCATTCCACAGCCTAGACGTTCTTATCACAAACGTAGAGTCAAACCTCTTTGTCCGTGTCTTTGGAATATCCACCATGAAACGGTGCCGCTTCTTCGAGTTACTAAAACTTAGAGACTTATGTCTATATAAAAAAGTAACAAATAAACTTATGAATTGAGAGTATTGCTGCCTACAAACTGCTGTGCAGTTTGCTAGAGTTGTAGTTGTATGACAGTATTTGGAAGGAATTTTTGTGAGGTCAAAATGTCGGAGTATGTGTTAATACACAAGTTCATCGATATAGGTATCAAATAAAAGAGCTTGCCTAGTAGAATACAGTACACTATTACACATTTAAAATCCAAGATGGCCGCCAGTACATTCGAGGTCAAAGTTTTAAAACTAGGGAAATTAGGTAGTTACTAGGAGGAGATTTTATGATTTATCTTACTGTATTTTTCCTTTTATGTAATTTACCAATTTGTTCATTATAATTGTAAACAAATCTGTATTATTTATCAGTGTCATATGAAAACAGTATCAATTCAGACGAGATCAAGCATTGGTCAAAACCTAAATCATTGTAAAATCATAATATCTGTGTTTCATTATTGTAATCAGTCTGCTATGAGCGTAAATAAGTATTTAATGAACGGATCCGTTTCAAAAACATGTTAACAGCTTTTGCTTCTATAGCTCGTGGAAAAGAAATGAGTATAAAAGCGCCTGAAAAATTGTTAATAGCACACCCCAGTGCCCCCAACGGGTGGACTGGCTGCCATGCTACCTGAAAATATGACATGATTTTACCTCGCAAATCCTGACCTTTAGCCGCTATATGTTAGCAATATAGAATACTATGCTACGAAAGGAGTATCCTATTAATATTATAAATGTGAAAATTTTTATGTGCGTATGTATGTTTGTTACTCATTCAAGCAAATACTACTGAAGGTATTTGTATGAAATTTGTTAGGTACATAGAAAATCGTTTGGAAAAACACATAGACTACTTTTTTATCTCTGAGAAACAACTGTGCGAACTACGCAAATGAAACTGCGGGGTGATACCAGTATCGTACAATTTTATTTTGCGCTTAGACGGCTTTGAGTTACAGTTACCAGTACAGCGACAAGAGAGTTTTGACAAGTGACATGTTGCTCGACATTTTACCTAAGGACTTTTTGATTACTGTTTATAAGCTAACTGAGAAGTTAGCAATGTTTTAGAATACAATCTGTCTGGAAACTTTTTAATGGAACGTAAGTAAACCTGAAGATATATACGACATTTTTTACTAGGTACGCGAACTTAAGTCACCCTCCAAAGGGAGTGATGACAACTTTAACAATTAGGCAATAGACGAGACGACTAAAAGAACTAATTGGCCCGTCAGTAACATTCTTAAAAAATGGTGTAGTTACACGCATTTCTTTTTTTGGTTTCCTAAACAAAAAAATACGCAAATAGGTAGGTACAGTGCAGAAGTTTCAAGTGACGTCACTTTATAGTACGACTTTTACGAAAAAGTGACGTCACAACACCAACTCCGGAAGTTTATTGACCTATATCTTTGTCGCTTTATAACAATTGCATAGGATGAAAAATACGTGTCCTGTATATTGCCGTAATCCAGCTGACGGACTAATTAGATTAGATTAAACTAAATAAAAAAGAAAATAAAGCTCTACGTAAGATTGTAAACACCGTTGGATTACAATCTATCTCGCAAGATTGTAGAATATGGAAATATTGTGAACCGTCACATACGAGTACTATTAATTGCAACCTATCGAAAAATTATGGCCCAGTGCGGGTCGGCGGATAAAGCATGATCTCGAAACATATTTGTAACATGCTGGTTTTCTCACAATGTTTTAAAGCCGGCGATGATGGCAGACGTGTATATCTGCACTTGGGAAAATACTCACTTGGAGGTGCAGACGGGTTTCGAACCTAAAACCTCAGGATTGTGCCCCTTTAGCACCAACGGTTATTAAAATACTACACATATTTTTTTTATAAAATAACATTAGCTTACCTTTAAAATGTGCGTTTTTTTTAATTAAACTTGCTTGGAAATTGGTAAAATATAAACCGTTCTTTGAAAAAAAAAATCCTTTTACTTGTCTGTTCATCTATTCGTTTTTAGTTAAATTAAATTTTAGGTAAATTATATTCATAATTCCGTCAAAAGACTAGTTAGTTATATCTTCCTGCAAGCAAGCATTAAATTATCAACCTAGTTGTGCTCATTATCCTGCTGAAATTTAAAATATCGTTGCAGCGCAATGCTGCAAAATTATTCTTGCATCTGCTATCTTTCAAAGAAAAGGAAAGTTGCTGGAGAAATAATTTATTAATTTTCAAGAAAATAACATTAGAAATGGAGAATAAGCTGAGCTTTTGAAATAAGTTTCGTAGCTAACGCGTTGTTAAACGTTATAACGCGTTATACGAATGTTTTTTTTTGTTCACAATAGGCATGACTACAGATCCTGCAATTATATTAAATTATTTGGTATATTCGTAATGACAGCATTTAAATAAAATAAATTATGTACCAACTTTAATTTTGATATCATTTTTGTTTAACTTACTTTATGATCATTCAAAGTTGGATGGGTAAGTACATTTTAAAAGTACGATATTATTAGAAATATATCTACTTTTGGATAACCCTTTCAATTTAAAATGACTTTTGTAATGAAACCAGTTTCCTAAACGCAATATTTAATACTTATATATACTAACATACAAACTTTACGCACGCCGCATAGAAAATACCCGACAGTGACGTCAAGCTTTAGTAGTGTTTTTGTATGAAGCGTTTTAGGGAAAGTCCAAAATTGTGATCTTAAAATCGTGATCACGGGAAGTTTTTAAGATAACAAAGTAATTATTTCACCTATGTTTGTACCTTAAAGTTACAAGTTCGCCCAGAGACCGCGACACGTGACCGCGATAGGCACTTGACTCTATAGAATTGTATGGGCGCCAGTTCGCGCCGAGACCGCGACAGGAGACCGAGACACGTGTGCGAGACATGTGTCGCGGTCTCGGCGCGAACTGGCGCCCATACAATTCCATAGTGTCAAGTGCCTGTCGCGATCTCCGGTTTCCGGGCGAACTTGTACCTTAATACCGATACCATTAGTTAGCCACAAATGAAGTAACGAGGTTACATTTTGGAACTAAATAAATTTAGATTTTGGCAAGAA